>DWPA01005373.1:0-11882 GCA_018251375.1 Calpodes ethlius
TTTTAATAAGCACCCATGCAGATCGAGCAAACATTCTCTGTTAAATTTGTTTTAACGTATCGCTTGGTGTAACATTTGATTTTACGTGAACGTCCATATTTTAAGTACATAAGAGATTAAACATGTAATAATGAGAAAATAAAATTTCCTCTTGCTTCTATGTTACCTTAAAATGTTGTATTCGTTGATAGGTGTAAAATATTTAAAATTTTATACTAATATGTATGTTAAACCAATACAGGAAATTTGAACATAATCATAATTGAAAATTTGATGAAAACGTAACGTAACGTACTGTTTATCTGACAGAACATACTTTTATTTAAAACGATTTAATATAAATAATAAATTTTGATAAGAAAGTCAGTTGGAATATATAAGAGAAAAAGAAGAGAAAATCTGTTCTTCCACCAAAGATGTATGAGGTTGTAGATGCGGAAATGTTTGTCAAATCCATCAATATGATTAAAAGGCAATAGAAAACAATTGAACATCAAGCAATCCTATTGGTGAACCTGACATATATTTGTCGTTTAGTTAATTATTTTCTTCTATAAATAGTTTTCTTATTCATTTCACTGTTTATAACTGACTACACTAGCTGCTGACAAATTTAACGACATACATAATTGTGCACCTTAGATTGTATCCGCATATAAATACATACTTAATAAGCTTAATAGGATATCTAGAAAAGATAACTAATGAATTAAGTGATTCAACATTTATTTTGTATTATAATAGTATATTCAAATTTCATTTTTGATCGCAATAAAGCAAATTGTGTTGATGTTGATTAGTCATTTCGCACATGCATAGTGGAAAAGCAGCTTAATTTTTTTTTTGCCTTGCGAGTCTTAGCTTATTTATATGATGATATATTTTATGTGAGTTTATAAATAAGCTAAGATCTATATGGGTTAAGAGATTTTAGGCTTTAACTATAAGCGTATACTGTTTTAATTTCGAGCTAACAATTGACCCTACTTAATAGTACTCGCGATTACGATGACAGAAAGTTACTGCACTTATTTCTAGTGTAACCGTATTTTTACTGCAAGTATCTAAAATTGGCTTCAAGTCAATACAGGGATTCATAATGCTGCTCGAACACCGATAATACTCAAGGCCGACTACGCTAACGTGAGTGTCGGAAATTCTTATGCCGGCAAAAATGTTGTTCTTATGCCGACAAGGCGTAGTAAATGCTGTGTTGACCGAAGAACGTGTCCTCTGTAGCATTCGCTTCTCTTCGCTTCTGCTTCGCTCATAATTTTTTTTGTACTCATTTTCCATCGTGTTTTAAAACCGTTTGTAGATTGCCTACCTATGATGAATATCATATTGGTATAATTATTGTATATGTTTGCTTATTAGCCTTTTTAGTATATTTTTTATCAAAAACCTCAAAAATATGGAAATATGGAATCGGTATATATAAATTATGTGTCGAAGTGATACTCCAAATCCCGATGGCATAACGTCATCTCACTTATGTTTTATCTATACATATTATAACAAAACAGTTGCGTTATAATAATAACATAATATATTTAACGATAATAAGCTACCTACATGAAATGATAATTTTCATAATAAAAGTTGCGGTAATTGCTGCCCAGGGCTTGCCATAGGTAATCAGGTCAATTAGCACCGACCTCATTCAAAACTGCTATTAAATTAAGGGTATTGACTAAATAAACCAACACATAATATTTATTTCTCACTACGAAAGCCCGCTATACCTCAAGCCGACTACCCCAAAGGTTTTGTTTGTTTAGGACAGATTTCGTGGAATAATTGACAGATCAAAGAAATTTATAGACAGTTATTTATATGAATTGGGTCGGTTGAATAGATTATTAATGGAGATAAGCTGCTTAAGATTACGCATTGTCTAATCTGAAAAATATACTGTTAATCTATTAGTAAATTTTCATACAAAAAAAGTTTTTAGAGTTTGTTTTTAGAATAAGTCTGTAGTATGTTAATATATTACATCCAAAGTTACTTCAATCTTACAAGATTTTGTTTTCTATAGTTTTATTCATTTTTTTTATTTATATGAATAATCGTTGAATTATTTTTCAAAAATGACAATACTAAATTCAAAAATCACCATCAGATATATATATATTTTTTTATTTTAATATATTTTCTTTCCGATGTTAACGAGGAGAAGAGAAATGTATAAAAAAAATATTTATCAAGCATATATACATTTAATAAAGTTGTATCTGATCGATGTGCATGTAATATATTTGTGGAAAACTATTGTTATTGTTCCCCTAATAAATCTTATTACAACGATGTTTAGAGTTTCTATGTAAGTTGTCTGTTTTGTTTATTTATCTGTGTGTTTATTTCCTCTCATCTCAGAAATGGATTAACTGGTTTGGATGCGAATTTCATTAATGTATATCGTAATAAGTTTATTAATAGTTTAATGTTTGCTAGTTTTGTCTGGTCAAAACAAATATTAAAAACATAAAGATATATGTCAATTTCAAAATCTCACTTTAAAATTTCTTTGGCATAGGGTGGGAGGAAGCATAGGATTCTTAAAGCGAAACCAGAGTGGTTTATTATTATTGTTTAAATTATTCTCCTCAATGACAAAGTACCTTCCCATAACATTGGTAGAATCAAAATATTAAGTTTCGCAAGCGTTCCGTATCACCCACAATGTAGGTCATGATAAAATGAATTTCAATTTCAATTTCATGACACTAATTTGGCCCCATATATTTATATTTGGCCCCAAAATTTTAAAATATATTTTGGGTAATTATCCGAGTTTAAAATCATATGAATTGACATAAAGTATTACACAAAGCCGAATATTAAGCAATACTAAATATACCAAGACTTTCTTATACTTAAGTTAACTAAACCCAAGATAATGCAGGAATAATCAAGAAAAGCACTACCATAATAAGGCTATCGAATCCATATTTCACAAGAATTAGCTTATTTGCTAGATATGTAGATTAGTCAGACAGGCCGGCGCCGCTCGCGTTTCATCGAGCGGAAAATTTAGGTCTCTTAGTAAAACATTTACCATCTCTCCCGCTTATACTTTTACTGTAAATTAGTTCTACCACTGTAATTTTTCTGAGAGCCGTTGTTGAAGGTTTTTGACGTATTTACGTGAAGTTGTAACCATTTTCTGAGTTAACAAGCCTTATTTTGTTTGTTTGAACTTTTCGCTAAGGGAATTCAAAGTTTTCAAACAGTCCGAAAGTTATTTATAGTCCTAATTTTGAAATTAGAATTTTCAACGGGATACCACGACTTTATGAAATGGGACTAGTGATTCAAATGCGTAAGTGAGTGATAGTGTGTTATGTGAACTCGCACGCAAAATCAGACAATGAGTTAGAATCAACAGAATTATTACAGCCATACTAAAGTTTTATTAAATAAAAAAAAATCACAAAATAATTTTATGTTCTATTGAATTTGATTCAAATATTGTGATACTATGGCATATATCACAAACTAATTTTTTTGGATATCGTCAACGTCGAGGTTTTTTCTTGTCTTGATATACGCCCGATATAAGAAAGATTACAAGACTGCGGAGCAATCCGATTGTTCTAAAGAAATATTTTTCGTACATCGTTGAAGGATTCCGTACATGTTCGTCTGGTTTAGTCTAGAAATAACTAGAATCTACCCCAACTTTTGTTTTAACATACCATCTGATTCGTTTGCCATCAAGCTATCGTAATAAAAATATTACTTTTAAAAGATGTTCCGGCAATCCAATAATTAAATATAATCTGATATTCAAACTGTGTTAGCCCATAATACATACTGTCAATAATTATTTCTAGCACAATTAGATAATGAATATTAGATAATCATGCAAATTTGATTGGCACGCTAAACTAATATTTAGTGAACCTTATAAAATAAATATTAACTATTAGCTATTCGCTAATAATTTCCATTTAGATTTTGTAAAATATGTTACATTGCAATACATTATCTTTTTCTTAAGGTTTAGGAGTAGAAAATATTTAATACATGTATTTTAAATTATAAAAAACCAACCGTGATATTGTAAAATACAGTTTGTAATCAAAGAAAAACTAAGTCACAAGGACATTTTATACTGTGTTTTAGACCATATTTGGATTATAATTTTGTTGATTGGTCATCAATTACTTCCATTATTTATTGGAAATAACACAAGAGAAAAATAAAGTAAATTTAGAGTTCTTTGACATCGGGTACAAGATCAAGGCTCAGACTAGAAAAGAAATATATCTACACAAAAGGACCACAGATAATAAAAAGAAACAAAATGAATGTTAGAGGGCGCTTGAATACCTGTTATATAGGCATAAAGCCTATATTTCAACAATTTAGAACTATCATTTCTTATTAATAAAAATAGAGATCGCGCAAATTCTTTGTTATACTAAGAAAATATCATGTACTTTCTTACCCCTAAACTTAGCATTAAACATGAAAGATGAAGTGAAACTATATAATATAAAGCATAAATATCGAAGTAACGGTACAGTATAGACTGGCGAAGTTACCATTAAAACTAAATAGCGCAAGAAGATAGCCAAAGTAATTTCACCCGGGACTATCGAGATAAGAAACTTTTTCTTATTAGCATCAAAGAAACTGTCGTAAATTCGAGAATTAGCTGAAGTATGATCGTCGCGGTGGCGTGTAAACATCTGAAGTTTGAAAGGAGCTATGTGTACTTCGAGTTGAAGTTTGTGAGTTGCGATATTAGACTCGATATTTACCTTCTATTACTTGTAATATCCCTCCCATATTTGTATTAACGTTAGTGTTAACGAAATGTTAACCAAATGCGCCTTCATTAATACGTTAGAAATATTTGGGTATATTAAATGGAGTTCTATACAAATTTTACTTTTTAATTTGTATGTCCATTAATGCATTAATTAGCGCACTAAACAATTGGCCACATCTGCGTAGTATCAGTATTAGCGAAGTAATAACATATTAGGACACAGTAATGGCCGTGTCATAAAACAACGTTAATTGAATGCTAAGAAAATAGTTCCGATTACTTTGTTTTTCCTTAGGCCTGTTTCTGCCTATTTTGGCAGCAGACGAGATCTGATAGCAAGGCAGCGTTACTCAGAAACTTCAATAACACAAGAAATATTGAAGGGAAGACCCGGGACCCGTTTAGTCAGTCTACTTCTAGAAAAATACAAATCGGATATAGTAACAAAATGACGCAGTGTCATAAATAAAACTATGATGGCAGATTTATGGACTGCCGCGAGTAAAATATACTCGTTTATAGAGATAACTAAGTACTCTAAGAATTTCGCAGTCTGTAGGACCCACTTTCCTTGAGTGGTACTACAACAAAATGTTCATTACTGACTCAAGTGCTTTTGTACTACCTGAATAAAAATATTCTACAGTTATTTTATTGTATAAATATTTTTATTTGTGTTTACAGATTATTCGTTTCTTACTTTTTGTAATTTCAACCTTTGAATTCCATTTTGGATAAATCAAAACTTTGAAAACAAAAAGATTCAGGTTATTTGGATAGTTTCGTGGAAAAAACCTTTATGGGATTCTAATCTTAGGGCCTCAAAGAGATTCAAATTCTATACGCTGTTCTAAATTTAAAAAAATCTTTGGTTTTTTTATTTAATTAATATTATATACTTCATTGAAAAGAACATCGCAAGGAATCTTGCGTACCTACATGGGAATTCTCAGTAATTATATCGAAGATGTTAAATTTCCTAATCAGCGACAAGTCTGCCTGGTGGTGGATTACTGAACTAAATCTATAGAGAGAGGAAATGTGATTTAGTATTTTATAAATTTTAGATTTAAATATCAATGATAAATCAGTTAATGAGATATTATTCTTAATATTGAAATTTAGTTTAATAAATTCAGTGTTAAAAAAAATCAATAGAATATGCAAGAAGAAATTTTTATTTAACAATGAATTATTTTAAATATATATTTTTGTTATACCTCAGGGATCTCGTTATTCGTCTAGACTAAAAATATTATGTTATGTTTCAATCTCTCGGTGAAGATATCTTTGATCATACCGTGACGGAATCCAATCTTATCAGTCTGCTTCAAAAATAAATGAAAATAAAACCTCTTGTATTTTCATCGCTTTAAAAATAAATAGGACATATTTTAAAAGTACTAATAGAATTTTAAAAAACATTACAATACGCAACCGCAAAAAGTAATTAATAAGTCATTTATAATAAGCACATAACTTAAAAAAATATGTTTGAGAGATTCAAACCATAACCCATTTTCTGCACGTATTATAAAATGTGGCTAGTCCTTTATCTTTAACCATTCCTTTCTTACCTGGAACAAATGTTACACGATTTTAATAGACATTTATTAAAAATATATCAAAAAAGGATTTGGTCACAATCTCGTAGCACACGTGCTACGTGTGTGCCGTCGTAGCGTTCTGTCGTAGCTGCCATACTGTACGGTCGGCTTTTGTCAAACGGAAAACGACCCAACGCTCGCATGCCTTTGTAATATACTTGCAATAAACTTAATTCTTGTAGAAATATTTAAATCTGTCTATATGCATATTTTTTACAGTGTGGTGATTCAATAAAGAACCTACATTTGGAAAGTACAAAAAAATTGTGAATTTCGAAACAAAATTTATCTTAAAGTTCAATTAAAACATTGATTTATTAAAGGAAATAAATTTGGCATAATGAAAACCAAAATTTTGCGTTAAAAAATATTTATTATAAAATACACTTTTAATTGAATATCATAAAATAAAATGAAACGTTTTCCGATGATAGCATCATTGCAGGCGATATGTACGAGTATATGAATGAGATGAGCGCGGTAAGGGAGTGGGGATCTCCCAGCTGCGTGGAAAGACAGTCGGAGTTATGAGCGAGTGGCAATACGACACCGCGGCTAACAACTGTTTTGACCCATCTCATTACATTTTACATTTTTAAGATATATAACTATATTTAAATTTCGTCTTTCGTAATGTTACTTTTGTGATACAGACTTCATTTAAAAATAAAGTAAGTATGTATTTTTTTACTCATATTTTATAGTGACGTTATTTATGTAATGTAGCCAAAAATGTTTTTTTATTTGTCGATCTGTCTGTCTGTGCTCTTATCAAAGAACTAAGCAGATTTCGATGATATGTAGTACATTTGCATCTCATATTATGAGTAATTATTTGGGATCATATTCTTATCCAGTAATGGACTTTGACTGCGCACGCGCAGCTGCGTTATCGTTCTAAATATGGCTACTACTAAAGCTAACATCTACTGCTACAGTATACTTTTCACATGAAATTACTTCAATCAAATATGTCATTAAAAATGTATCTACACATATATAAATATAAATGTATTTATATGATTTATGAAGTGCAATAACATGAGTTTTAGCTAATTTTATGATAGATTTTACTTATATAACATTTTGGGGTAAATAAAAAAGGTGATTGGATTTTTTTGGTAAAAATATTTTTGTACTAATCTTTTTTATTTCTTTTTTCACTATCATTTATAAGACGTAAAACGCCTTTCAAACCAACCTTTATAATTATATCTTTTTTCAGATACGAGGATAAAATAAATAATTGCGTATGCGCCGCTTGTGGTACATCGAATGGCCGCTATGGGCAGCGTCGGTTCATATTATGTTATTTACGGTTCCGCAGAGGACAACTTTTTAATGGCGCGATAACAGACCACCCGAGACCGGCGCGTTGGCGTTAAATCTCGAGCTCATAAATACGTTATGTAAACCCTCCCTAATAATTAGTCGCGGTTACGGCGTGTAGTTAAGTTTTATGGTGCCTGTGGAGGCTCTAAGTGGGAGAGAGTTGGCCGGGAAAAATGTTCTTTAATTTGTCTGCCTGCGTTCGAAGGCGATGAAGCGGAAATTGTTATGTTTATTCCGGGAATTGTATACATTGCTACCCTTAAATGTATTTTCTACCTTTTTTAATAGGATTAGAATTTCGTAGAGTCTGCATAGTAAAGGCGTAGCTTCGTAACAATAACGATGAAAGTAATATGCATAGTACAGACCAATTTTATAGGAACTTTTACTTGCGTATTTCGTAGTTTTCCAATAATTTAGAAGATTTCATTCGTGAACGTATCAGACGTATAAATTATGCACATCCACCATTTTCACTTATTACAAAAATTATGCTAAAGCTTAATTTCTAAGAAGGAAAGTACGTGTGTATCCTTATAAAGACAATGTGATGATAGTTCTGACGAAGGATGGAAGTTTCGTGTGTAACGTTTTCATTTGTTGATATGGATAAAGTTTGTGTTCCGAGAGTTGTTGCGGAAAGTTTGGCATTCTGTTTGGTCATAGATAAGATTCCCGCGTGTCGGTCGCCGTGGAGGCGGCGACGCGCGGGTGGTCGCGGGGTAGGGCGCGCGGGGAGGTCGGCGGCATGAACACAGTACCTGGCACTGCCGCCGCTGCACACCACCTGCGTTCCGTCTTCACCACTGCCCACTCTTTTAAAGTTCGTTAACACAAGATCGAAGCGACCGGGACGACGAAGCAATCTGGCGGAAGCGTCGAGGAGTTGAAGCGCGTGATCGTACACGGATTACAAGTACGGCGACGAAGCGAGATACGGAGTCATGCGGTCAGCCAAAAGGACACAAACCTACTGGCGAGCTGGGTGTAGAGGCGCGGGGTGGGCGGCGAGCGGGGGCGCGCCATTGGCCCGCCAGGTCACGCCTCCGTCGACGTCGGAGCTGCCGCCGCCGTCGCGCCGTCGCTGCGTCGACCGACGACCACTTCTTCAACCGACTTCCAACCAACTTTCTGTCTCAACGTTCGCACTTTTCATTGTTTTAAGCTGACTTCAAAACAAACTTCTCTTTTCAAACACATAACTTGTAATCAAGTAGGAGCATTAAATTTAAACTACTTCGGGCTCACGTAGTTTATGATATGACTTACTGTCAACGCAAGGATGGTAAAACTTTACTTTCTTTCTCTTAGGATGGAATGGAACATAGTTTCCTGTCTAGCAAAGGTCACAGTCGCAACTTGGAATAAATTTGTGTTATGGAACACAAGTCATTTTATTTTATAAATTATAGTTATATTTCAAGTAATGTGGTAATTAAGGAATCATTCAAAACTGGCTACTCCCTGGCTTTAGAACAGATTAAGAAATATGTTAACATTTCAGGGTTGCAATATCTCTGAGCTACTAATTAAGTATATTTCCTTGACTGAATTTTGCTTTAGAAGTAGTAGTAGGATTTAATAATACATTAAATTTTATAATTAATTAACTTAGTAAAACGGGTTTGATTTTCGGTTAGGAAAATTGCGTCAAGTAAAAAGTAATAAACTTTAATAAAAATTGATCCTCAAGCCTTCTTTACATTGTTCCAATGGCGTGTTAAGGGGTCTTAGTTATGATTAGACATAGCTTTGTAGTCAATTTATTAACTAATTCTCTTATAAACCAATATCATTCATGTTTAAATTAGAACAAAATCTAAAAACATCTGGTATGCTTTTACGAAAATAAATTACCCGATCGAGGCAATACTCAAGTACGAAGCCCAATGGCTTCTGAATACTTCTTATGCAAAACTATAAGAGTCTAATTTATCAACGGGGATTTTTAAAATCTAGATACTTTCACGAGAGGTAAGTTCACACATCTAGTCTTCGCCCGTCGTGATCTCAAAGGCATTAACATCGGATGCAGGCGGATGGCGCCGGAATCTAAATGACTGTACGGTAGCAGGTACTTACATGCATTGATGTACTCGCAGGCAAATTCTGGCACTGTTCAATAAAAGGTACCAGTATGTTAAAGCGTGGGAAAATAAATGACATCCTTTTGAAATGTTTTCTTAGTAAAATAATAATATTGTTAGCGATCTTAAGGGGTAGTAGTAGGAAAAGTGGGGGTAATTCCTATATAAGTCTTAGATTAAAATCAGGTTAAGTGTTAATAAATTTGATCTTTTAATTAAAATGTCGCTTCAGACCAAAGAGTAGTATTTTTTTTAATAAAATTCCACTTCTGAACCTAAAAATATAAATTTAAATTTTATAGATATGAGTTGGGGAATTTTTATATTTGGAATACAATTTATCTCATTTTTATACCGTTGATTTTGCTGGTTTAGATAATTATTGACATGATTTTTAACCTAGGAATTTGTTTCCGCCAGATAAGAGAAAAAAATATGAGGAATTAAAATATTGTTTATAATTATTACAAAAGCTGCTAAGAACAAGAATCCATATGTAATAGTGCAAATCATTTTGTTGTGATTTTGCGGAGTATTGAGTTGACACCCAAGGTTTTTCAAAAATCCTACAAATTAAATTTAAGGGATTATGATGGCTTACTTTCAAGACAAATATGAAGTTCCTAGTAAACACAACGTAATTGTGAAAATATAAATACTTTTTTATTATAGACTGCGTGGAAATTTCGGAAGTTTCTCAAAAAATCTATCCTTAAAACATATCTAAATAAAGCTAATGTTCAAAATTTCAGATTTCTGGCTCCATGCATTTAGGTTGACCTTAATGAGTCAGTCAGTGAGTCAGAGCTTCGATTTTTACAAATTGGTACTACAAGGTATTATTTAATATCCAATTTACGGTTTAAATAAAGCTTGTGATCATTTTATATGAAATGGGCACTTAGGATCGATGAGAAAGTGAACGCTTCTTCGTGGTAATGAGCCTCGACTGATGTAACTGGGTCGTAGAATTTGACGTCCATATTCTGAGCACTGCCGATGTTATTACAATGCGAGCCTTGTTTCGCGAATAAGTTACAATTGCTGTTTTCTGATACAAATACAAAATAAAAAAGGATTGACGTTTGAAATATTTTAAGAATTTACTACCCAAATCAAAACAAATTCGCATTTTGCTCAGTTTTATTGTTATTATAATCCTCTTCAATATGCAATGATTTATTTATTTTATTTGTTTATTCACACCACTATGTCAATAATATGAAATAAAAAAAATACAAGGCATACCATGACATTTCATAGGGATGTTATTGGGCGTGTAAGAGAGACCTACAATACTAATCTCAATCTCATACCGGTGACGGTGAAAATATCATAAGGGACAACAAACACCGGACCTGCTTGATGGTAGATTTAACTGTTAATTTTTGTCGTTAATATTCTTGATAATTGTTTTTTTTAACATCCAATGACAGAGATAAATGTTACCATTTACCACGTTAGGTATATGTTTTCGGATATTTAAACCAAAAACAAAAAAAAAGTGTCTGGGTCGGAAATCGAACCAGGATCTTTTTATTGTATAAACAGGGTTACTACTAACAGGCTATTCGATTATCAAACAAACGTTTCAAACCAAGTGTGCAATAGAAAACAGACTAAAACGTTGAAAATTAAACATACCCGCTTAGCGACACTCGTGCGATATTCACGCGAGCTGCAACAACCCGGCGCAGCCGTTACTGACACTTAGTGAACATTACGCCGTTTGTAAAATCTGTAACACATTTGGTGACACGAGTGACAATAGCTACAGAGTTGGGGTCACAAATACGTATTTTGTAAACGTATTTTATGACGTATAGTCTGCTAAATTCAACGAAGTTTAACATTGTAATAGATCGGACATTGAAAAATGTTGGGATACGAGTGCACTATATTGAAGTAGAGACAAGCCTATAATGTCTTTATAACTGTTGTCGGTGGATACTTAGCTCAACATCACACTATTTATTCGTAAATAAGAAGAGTACCAAGGAGACGATACTTTGATGGTGATAGCTTATTTACCCTCTTTCCAAAATCGATTTTTATTGCAAGCTTATGTATAGT
>DWPA01005374.1:0-11880 GCA_018251375.1 Calpodes ethlius
GGGCGTAGTTTGGTCTCACCAAGAAGAATGACATGTATGTCTTGTCTCCTGGTGAGATCACGCAACTCCCCTGCCTTTTTCGTCACGCCTCCTGGGTTCCAATATATTACTCTAAGTTGATGTAACATATTGGAATCCAAAGAGATCAGCCACGGCCCTCCTGATTGTCCCCACAAGCTCAGGGTACGCCGCGAGGGAGTCAGCTATGGTCGCTAATGCGTCCACAATCTGCTCCGCGGGCGTATCGATCCCTAAGGCCTGTAGGGGTCGAGGAGCTGCGGTGGGGGTTAAAGACGACCTTGGCAGGGGTGTGGGGGCTGATGTTCTGCCCCTCCTGGTCTCCTGCTCCGTCCTTGTCTTACGGTTGCTGCCTACGACCACCTCAGCGGCAGCTGAGAAGGAAGTGGTTAGGGTGGGGATGGGGACGGCTGGGCACTTAGCCTTGGCCGTTTTCTTTTGCCTCTGGGGCAATGGAGGACACGCCAACAACGTCGGTACTGGCGCCACTACGGTCGCCGGAGGCTGGATGTTGGTAGCCTTATCTATTTCCATTGCGGCGGGTCCTTCCCGCCGCTTTGGTTTAGATTTCTTTTTCTTCTTCCCCTTTCCGTCACTCGGTTTCCCTTGTGTGGTCCGGGGAAGGTTGGCCGGCGCCATCAGTGACGCCCCCTCCGTCGTGGCGTATTCCTCCACCAGGGCTGGGGGTGTGTTAACCGCCGTGGCGTGAGCGGGGCGGGCTTTTTGCGGGAGATTCGGTATTGGCGTTTTAAGCTTTACGCCCCGAAGGCGCGCAATCCTCCTAAGCACTCCACACCGCTGATCGTTAGCGGTGTGTGAGCCGGCGCAGTTTGCGCATTTCGGGACGTCTCCCCTGGGTTTCGGACAATCCGCTGCGATGTGCTCCTCGCCGCAGCGGACGCACCTAGGTGGTCGGTAGCAGTTGGCCGAGGCGTGGCCGAACTTTTGGCAGCGGTGGCATTGTGCCAATACTCTGCCTGTCGTCCACGCCTGGACAACTACACCCCTCATCAGCAGCAGCTCGTCGACTGCGTACAGTCGTGCGAGCTGCTGCTGGTCCAGGCGGTCCAGCTGCACGTGGAATACGCAGCTGGGGCGTCCTCTTTTCCCAGGGATAAGCTTGCTGAAGCGAGCTGGGAAGCCCAGGCCTCGCAACGCGTCGGTTACCTCTTCTACCGAAGTGTCCTGTGGTAGGCCGGACACCGCCACCTTGGTGGGCCGTTCCTCCTGTGGTGTGTAACACCACCAGGACACATCCGGGTCGGTTTGTGACAGTCCTACTAAATAGGCCTGGACTGTCCTGAACTCTGCTTCTGTCTCCGGCATAAACCTAACGCCCTTGCCGAACGGTCGTGCACTCGGCGCGCGTCCGAGTTTATCTCGGAGCGCGCGGAAGTGCTCAGTCCAGTTGGGCAATCGCTCCGCCACGATCGGGGGATAGCCCTTAATGGGAGCTGCCGCTGCTTGAGACCTCGGCTGTTGCGTTTGGGATGACGTGCCACTATTAGTGGTTACACTAGTGGTAGTGGTTTGGGCGCGGGATGGTCCGGGCGCCTGCAACGCGGCGGCGAAGGAGACGCCGGTTGTTGTCGCGGTCGATATCGGCTTTATAGAGCCCCTTGCGGTAATTAATATATTAGCAGCTTTACCTGATACTCTACGTGGACAATCGAGCTCACTTTTGGGTGTCGGTGGGATTAGAGGCGGCGATCGCTCATGCTCTTTTCCTTTTTCCTTTTCTTTTATTATTCCTTTGGTTGTTGTTTTTTGTTCTTTATTTTCTTTTGTGCCTTGTTCTTTTGGCATGAAGATGGCCGACGATAACGCAGCAGCAGCGGCGACACCGGCTACGGCGACCTCTCCCTCTTCTTCATGCCTTCGGTTCTCCTCTTCGGTTTCCTCGTCTTCCTCCGGTGGTGTAGCCGACTCCTCTCTGGAGTCCTCGTACTCCTCACTTGAGGTTGACGAACCCGCCGCGCACAGGATTTTACGCGGATTTTCGGTATATTCCTCCAGGGGGGACTGCCTTCTTGGCGTTTTAATCCCCCTGGGTGACGACGGTGGTATGTGTTCCTGTCGCAGCGGGTGCTTGGAAGCGAACCAGGACTCCAGAGTTGGTTCGGGGGTAGTTGCCCTACCCTCTTCTTCGGTGACATTTTTGTTTTTATTTGAGGAGGGTACTTGAGACGGCGATTGTTGCCGTCTCGCTTCCTCCTCCTCGGTTGTGGGTAGGCGGCTACCCTCCTGGGTTGCCTTGCCACCCCTTGTGCGTACTCGCCCGCGACGGCCGGAGCCTAGTGTCGCGAGCTGTCGCTGGATGTCAGGGTTGACGGGTCGATAGGAGGGCGCGAATAATTCGCGTGCCACCACTCGACGTCCTTCTTGGTCCTGTTCCCCTTCCTCTGGGGGTGGGCGATCCATGGTGGACCGCGCGGTTTTGACGGCGTTCCTGACTTTCTTGCCGTCGGCGGCAGCCCCACCGGGGGGATCCCGCTTGTGGGAAGCCCGGTGAAACGCCTGCTCGACGGCGGCTGGTACTTCGCGCGGTCAACACCTACTGAACGCCCTTTCCCATGAAAGGGTGGACAGTCCAGGTTTCCCAATGTTGGGCACTAATTGCCTCTTCGCTTCAAACGCTTCGGTAGTTGTTGGCTCTGAGATCAATTAGTCGCGGCTTGACTTCCATATAGTAACTTAAGGGCTTCCGTTTAATCAGCAATACGTGGGTGACACCCCATTGACACATTGGCCATGAGTGACACCTCATCCTGTTGGCAATGGGTGACACCCCGTCCCGAGTGATATTGTCGTCAAATATCATCAAATTTTCGTTAGAACCTCAAACTTCAATAGACAGGAAAGCTATGATGACAACCCTACTGGTCGTCTATAGCATATATAATAATCAGATGAACCAGATGCTCTTCCGTCGGATATTAATATATGTATCTATTTTTGACAGCCCTGTTGCTCAATTGGCCGGCATATTCCGGCTACGATTTCCAGCCGGAGCGGACATTAATTTCCTAAACTCCGGAATGGAAATGGAGGGTTTATTCGGTCCGTATTACTTCCTTGAAGTTTAGGTAAACATACCCCATAGAGTGAAACCCGTGAACGCCAGACCTTTAAAGAGTAGTATAAAGGGTGAAAGTTTCTCTGAGTAATGTCCTTGAAAGAAGTAATAAGGATTTGCTATTATGGAATTTAGATCAATGTGGCTTTAGTGGGTAATGGCAGCAAAATAATATCAAATTTCTATTTAAATAATTAACTATTAGTTATTTCATATTTGATGTTATCATCATTGAAAGTTTACGAAGCATAAAAAATAAAAAAAAATGGTATAGACCACAAAAAATGTCGTTGTTAAACAAATTGAAACTATTTTACAAATATAAGGTTGTTACATATCTATTCAATTCAGTACGTGTTTTTTTTTTAATAAAAAAAATTACGACGGCACAAAGTTGTAACATTATCTGTTGGTGTTGATTGCAACAAAGTTATTTAATAATTAAACCCGATTAAAATTTATGTGGATATTTAAACATTTTATAAGTATTTGCACGCTTTAGTATCGTAAAGGAAAAACATTAGTACAATGCAACCAGTCATTAAATAAAATGTCACTAATCTATGATATTATCTTCGTTTCCTTCACATTTCCGCCAAAGACAATAGACGATATCTTCCATAACGTTCCAAACGCCAGTCGCGTAAAAAAATCCTTCCAAAACATTTAAAAAAACCGTTATTTTTTGCATTATCTGTGTACTAAAAAAATATTTATACATACTACACTATGTTTTATAAATTTATCTTAAGTTTAGTGTGGTCTGAAATTTAAGTCACAAATGCCTCATAGTTTAGAATTCTTCAAGCAAAGAGCACAACTTTCATATTTCTTAAAGTCTCGGTTGTTCCCTATTACAAAAGAAAGCGTTCTAGGAACATGAAAAATAATTGAAACGGAAAAACTGGGCTTTACAATATAATTAAATTCTATTTTTATTCAGACAAATGCACTTAGCATTTTAAATACATCAATTTTTGCTTTTTTTACGAGATTATTTTTCATTTTCTTCTTACCGGTATCTGTAGTCTTTTAGACTAATCTTATTTATGCTGCTCACAGATACTATTAAACTGGCCCACCAGAATATTTTTTATCTACTCTATTACCCGATTGTCAAGGAAGGGTTAAGTATTTCGAACGTATCTTATAGTTATGTCTGTAATTTTGTTTATTAATAATTTGATGTTACCTGCCGCTCCACACACGTGTGAAAAAAGAACAGCAATAAAAAGGTTGTCAATTCCTTTCTATCACTAGGAAACGCTTTGTTGTTTGACACTTACTTGAATTTAGCTAAATATACATCGTTAATATATTTCCACAGAAATGAGATGTGATTTCACGGGAAAAGTAGTCTATAGTCGTCGTCCTTTCAACTATCTCCAAACCAAAAAACACCATAGCGATGCTCCGTTGCGCCTTGAAAGGACAAACAAACAAACAGAAAAACACACTTTCGTATTATAATATGAGTATGAATGATAATGACTATTTTGAACAAGACCCATATGTTATTAAAACACAATTCTTATAAACTGTTTTAGTAACATGTAAGATAGAAAACTTATTTTATTGGCTCGTACTTTTTCAATTCACTTCCATGTCAATATTCGCTTTTTAACTGAGGAATACTTTTTACTGAAGTCATTAATACTAGTACGCAATTACCCATTATTACCCGACTCCGATTTCTTATCAGCCAGGAAGCTATCTTCGTTTTGTTTTTGAAGCAATCTTCTCTAAGTACACTTAAGAGGTAATTGAATTTTATTGAATGGTTTGGATGGCGGCGGATAACCTTTTTAAAGAAGCTTAACGGCTCTAGACGTTATCATTTTGGCCTAACATTCCTTTTCTATCCTCTTTAATCTATGGTCGCTACTGCGTTTCAAACGAAAGGCGTGGAAGGCTAATGACTGAGCATTTAGAGAACAAAACAAAACTAGCTATTTCCCGCCAGTAGCAAAATAGCTCCATCTAGCGAGTAAACAGAGAAAATTAAACAGAAACAAACACACGCTTACAAACATTTATTTACAGAACACATTCGGATCGAGATAATTAAACTGTACTGTTTACACATATTTCAGAGAGTAAATAGTAAATATTGGATACAAATATTCGTATAAATAACACCGTTAGAACAGATATCTGTTAGGAGTTAGGATACGTGATATTGTTAGCTTAAACACACATCGGTTAGATACAAATCTACGTTTATTTTGAGCCTGTTACAACTCCGTAACTCAGTTAAAATTCGAAAACTTTTAAACCAGTCTCCTGAAATAACACACTTGTAGCGAATTTTAACGAAAATATATCCGAAGCTGAACCCGTGGATCATTTTTCACCACACTACTCCAGTGCATGTAAAAAACAAAATCGAAAAGTCGACAAACAAGCTGATGGTAAGAAACTATCCACCCATGTCTATCAGCAACATCAAAAGCATTGTATTGCCGACCAAGAAAGAAGAGAGAAAAGAAAAAAATACGGAACTGGCTCTGAAGCTTCGGTGGCCATACTATTTTTTAGGCGGCAAACTGAAACAGAAGGATGCTGGCCAGGCTGCTTTTGGTATTACTTCTGTCACTGGCGGTAACCATACCTTCAGGTGGTTCATAGTTCACTCATCAGGTTTAACACAACTCAAGAGCTAGAACATTCTCATCATTGTAAACCCTCAGTCGTAATCCATCAACTGGTTTCAACGGATAGCAAAGGTATTGATATACTATCTTCAAAGATAAGCCTCAAGGCTTAGCTAACAAAATATTTTTTGTCTTCATCCCTCTAAACATCGATCCCAGCCAAGTTGTTTAAGCTAGTTTTAGGGTAAGAGAAATAGTATCAGCAAACTTATTCTCAATTTACGCTCCCTATCCCTGCTCTCACATTACGGCCAGTACCGTAATTTTAGATCACTGGAGAGACCTCTTAGGTGCGCGAATTTTCTCACATTATATTCCTTCATAGCACATGATAATGAAAATTTAATTGCAAATAATTTTGAAATAGTGCAGATGTGTGGATTTTAATCTAGACTCCCTTATGATTCCAGCGTTATTAAAACTCCTATGTTCTATATATTAAAAACTGATGATATATAAATAATAACTAAGATTTATGAAAGTAGTCAATGATAAAATACTCCTCTACTTTCAGAGATACAATTGCTTTACCATTCACGAATCACGAAGCCAATAACAAAAATAAGGTAGCATTGTACGAGCGTGTAAGGGTCCAAAAAGGTAAGCAAAAGTTTTAGGTTTTTGTCACGAATGCTCGAATTTGGGAAAACTTTGACAAAAGGTCTCATTAGCGTCTTAAATTGAACAAGGGTGTAACTCTTAGGATTCTGTGGGATTTAAATATCTTGACATATGCGTATATAGCTACGTAGTTAGAGCAAACTTCTCTACCCCTCTTTGCCTGATCGGATTCTGCAAAAAAATCGTAAAAAGAGTCGTGTAAGGCTATCGTTGAATTGCAGACTCTCCTGGTTTTGACTTGACAAATCTCCTGTCCATGGACTGGAGATTGCTTAACATCATGTATATATGCTTTCTCTTCAGCATTTCTGATTAAGGCAAACCTTTTTACACGCTTTTTATTAGCTTCACCTGTATGTTTGTATGTTTGTAACCGACTTCTTTGGGCGCGATTTTGACCCACTTTAAATGGCCAGATTTCGTTCAAACTTTGTAGATTTATTGAGGACCGATGACAATACACTAATTTGATAAAATTATTATATAAATAGTTGACAAAAGTCAGAGCTGTCATCAAATAGTTTGTCCCTAACGGAAAACTGAATCGGACGGACAAATGTAAATTTTTAATTTTTGATTGTTTCTAGGAACGTAGCCATAGACGAGAGCGGAATAAATATCATTAGAGAAGCAAAAATTAAATTCGGTATCTATCTGGGTTTAAAACTCTAAGAGCAAGAGATGGATTGACTGGAAATTAGTATATATTAGCTGGCTGATAGGCCAATAATATATTTAATAGAAATAAAATACCTTGGAATGTATTTATATTTAATTCACGAAAATTTAACAGGCAAAGATAAGAGTTGTCCAACTATATAAAAATAAATTATAATTGCCAATGTAACCTTCATACATAAGATTTATACAACACAGTATTTTAAGATAAGAATGATAGATGGTATTAAACGGAAGAATAAAAAATTTCAAGCGTTGTAATTAATTTCGTAGCTTCATTTGTTTTGTCAAGATGTTAGATGAACAGTTTGAATTCCATAGATGGCGCTGTAGTCACGATAACAACTAGTTGTAGTTCTATATGAATGGAATTGATTCCCCACATTCAAATTAAAGTTCAGATTATAGTGGGGCATATATTTCATATTAACTAAGTGCCTCTTTATTCCAAATTCAGCTACATTCAGTTTCAGTTTGCATTTTCTAATGATGCGCCGTGGATGAGAAAAATTTTAAGTGGCTTCCCAGAAAACATGAAAAATATTTCACTAAGTGCTCTCATTAGCGATGTAAATAACGTACGGTTAAAATTTTTAAAGTAGCAAGAGATAAAAATATTTATTTTGGTTCCTAAAGTTGCCATGATAATTATGTGAAGTGCTGGTCTGTTGCCCGTGAATTCGTTCGCGGAAATATTGTAGTTCCAAGAGGAAACTATTTAAATACTCATACAAACTTTGATCCCCTATTTTAACCCTTTAGTTGATGAACTTCTAAAAATCCATTATAAATGCACACTTACTCACTAAACCCAACTGTTTCGACGGTGTATATTCTGCCAGTCAGTAAAAGTTTGGAAACCATTTTTATTACATTCAACTGATTTGGTTTATTCAACTGGATTCAGAAGGCTCAGGACCGGTTTACATGGCGCATATTGAGGAAGGCCTATGTCCAGCAGTGGACCTTTAAAGGTTGATAGATAGATAGATATATAGCTTATGTTTAATTCATTTTTTAACTCATACAAACTTTAACCTCCTATTTTATCCCTTTAATACATGAAATCTCTAAAATCATGTTTCGGTGCCCCTCCAGATAATACGTATAATGTACTTTGTCAGTACAATGGATCCCCTTAATCTCAGAAATATAATAAGTTTAGGACAAAATTAAGTTCTTGTTTTATTTTAACCTTTTTACAAAGAATTCTATTTAGAAAGACAATTTTTCGAATGGGAAAGTCTTAAGTTTTCCGATTTAACGTGATAACTGAGGGTCATAAACCGCAAGATTCAAGGAGTTCAGCCTGCGCTGCAAGTGTCAGAGTCAATCGTTAAATAAATGAATACTCTGTTTTTATTACACCACGAAATACGCTGAAAATAAAAAAAATATATATTTTGAATGAAATTTCTTTGAATTATTTTTTACAGCCTAAAAACAAGCAAACGGACAGGCGGGTCACCTGATGGCAAATGATCACCTTCGCCCATAGACACTGGCAACACCAAAATGATGCCACGCAAATAAATGTATATAGTAGAGCGTTTGTTTCATCATGGCCGAACCAAGCATATGCGTAGTGGTGAATAAGCCTTTGAAAGACATTTAATAATACACTTATTAACGTGGAAGTTTAATGAAAGTTTCCGAAACTCCGCTTCCACAAATTTGATTGCGTAACTACCGTTATATTTCCGCCACTTCTCCGAAGGGTAAACTAATGAGGTCCTGTTCCAAACTAAATTCCTCTTCTCTCGTTGATTTGAAAGTTTCCCAAATGTATTACCATAATAAAATGTCTACGTTTTATTTTGTGAAGCTGCAATTTCGTGTCTGAGTTTAACTTATTTTAGTTAATATACAGTAAGTACATTCATTATACAGGCTTTGTTGATGAATAACGATAGAAAAGTTTCTTAAATGAAAATTACATCTTATTTATTAACTAGCTGAATCCTCCGCGCGTTGCTATGTCAAAAACTAAAATAAGGTAATCATAGTGACGCTATCTGTCGAAAATTGGATGGATCAACTCAGAAACCTTCGTGGGCTCATACACAACAACTTTGCTTAAGATAATCACATGATCAAATGCATAGTTTACGATTCTATAAAGGACATACAGACAAACATTCATTTTTAGAGATTGAAGAAGATACGTGAAGCAAAAACTATACCCCTTTTCCAGCAATTACGCGAACAAAGGCGTACAATATTTGTCGTAATTAATGTAAATTTATGAAATTTTACACCGAGTGGCAACCCTAGATATTATTATCGAAGCCTCACATAGCGCCACCCGCTTGCTATGCACGTCAGAAATTTCTACTAGTTTGAATCTTCACTGCAAATTCGGATTAAGCCTTATTGTAGTCTCTCCAAGTTAGTAAAACGTGGTTGAAGTTCTAACTTTACACATAGACACTGGAGTATTTGTACAAATACAAGGAGAGAGGATAATAAAGGAGATGAAGAGAAAGTTTCATTGAAGTTTAAGTTGAAGTCTAAATTGTTAATCTGATATAGTTCCTTAACTACTCATTTTTGTATACTCAAACGGATATAAAGGAAACAAAAAAGAAATTATTTCTAACTTGTTATAACATTTTTATATAATCTTATTCAAGAGCTATTTGCATCGGATTTCGGAGCTCGGGCATGTTCGAAACTAATCCAGCGTATCCGACACAAATAACGTGTAAGTAAGCCGATATAAAGATGCAACAAAATAACATTTACGATTAAAATATCGCTAAAATTAACCGTAAAATGTTTTAAATGATAATTGAGTAAATATTGTCGGAAATTTTATTAATATTTTTTATTTCTTTCTGCACTATTGTAGCATCGCTTGAAGACGTCAAGAATTTCTTTCAACATCTCATTACAGAGAACACTTCTCACAAAGCTAAGTCAATAGAACACGTTTTTCTAATATAAACCTGATAATTTATTGTATGGTGAATTAAATAGGTAATAACGCCATCTGTTGACGATCAAAACAAACTAAATCAATTGTAAATGTTGTCTAAGGGTTACTCCACATTGTAATTTTTGAAATTTCTATTATCTTTAGTAAACGTATACTTATATTTCTGTATTAGCCCTTCTTGTAAATTTAACCTGCACTTCTCTTAAAAAGGGCACAAGGTTTCCCCTTCACGTAGACACATAGATTACAATTACCAAACAACGAAGACCTGTTTAATTACGAAGAGGCCCCGACCTGTGCCTTGCAATGAGTCTCTAATAGGTTAAGTCAACATGTTTGGGAAATACATAAGCCCGGTCGCTCGGTTCTCTAGACTTACAAATTTTGTGAAAATACCCGCATAAATGCGCAGTAATAGGTTGGTACTCGAGTTTATTATGAAGGAGTACAAAGCCTTTGAGATGCGACGAGCGAATCGCACTCTTGTTAAGGACTCTTAATTCTACATATTAAACTTCAGTTACTTAATGAAGGTACGAGAATTTAATGGAAATTTAAATAGATCTAATTTTAACTCCTAGACACAAGCACACACGTGTGGAAATGTGTTTTTAAGTGAAAATTTGTAACCGATTATGTAAAATATATGTATTAAATATTTTTGCCAATATTTTCATCTTTATAACGTATAATTTAATACAATATTTACGTATATTGATATTTTTTACGTGTACCTATTGCCGTGCTAAGAGCAATACCATTCTATGCTAAGTATTATAAGGTACTTATTTAAGATTTTTTATTAACAATATTTAAAACTTTTTCCTTTCAGATATTGTAGTATGCTACTTTTAAATTTAAATATGACACTATTCATGTTTTTTTTATTATAAACCCAGAGAAAAGTCCACAAATTATTCGCGTTTTGTTTTTTCAATATATATTCATAATTCCGTCTAAAAGGTTCCCATCTTTTTTCAATTGTATTTTTAGGGAAATAGCCTGAAGTTAATCAAGATTTTTTACGCAGCTAATCTACACGTGTCCAGTTTAGGATTATATGTTGATTTTTTGTGTCCAGTTTAGGATTATGTGTCCAATTATATGTTGATTTAAAGATTCATAGATAAGACTACATAGGTTAAGTACACATACTGCACTAAATCATGTTTAATTTGACAAAACTTATCTCATAGTATATGCTAATTAAAAAAATACTATTCTAAGAATAATGGAAAAATAAAGAAAGTAATAAGTGTAATAATGACTGATATTTCATGTCGATATTGAATATTATTTAAATTGTTTTTAGAATATGACAACCCTATCTTGTTTTTTTTTAACGCTGCTTTTTGAAAAATCTATAATATCAGTTGCATTTACCCTATTGTTAAACAGTAGTTGAAATATTTATTTATCATGTGTAATCATTAAAATTTTGATATTTACAAAAACTTTGTGAATCTGATAAAATAAAAAAAAACTGTTAAGTTCATCCCTGCTCCCCCTACCTCTTACCTCTTAAATTCCCGCTTTTTTGCAAAAATGCACAGATACAAAATAAATCAATTTGACACACAGATTTTAACGTATTTTATTTTAAAATTCTTTGAAGTCCAACATGTTTGTGAATAGATAAACAATAAAGTAATCTATATATATATATAAAAGAAAGTGGTGTTAGCATTTGGCTGAAAATTGGTGAGGACATTGCTTAAAACCAGGAGACAGAAATAGGGTATACATATTATTGTGAAAATAAAGGGTGAAATGAGTGCAATAATGGATAAATGTTTGTATGGAAAATGCGTTTTCTTCGGCAATTTAAATGTGAACTTTTTGGTTTCCACGTATTTTCCCCACACTTAAAAGAAAAACTTTCCTTGGATGACGTA
>DWPA01005375.1:0-11880 GCA_018251375.1 Calpodes ethlius
TATGGCCTATACCCCTCATCTCATGAGAGGAGACTCGAGCCCAGCAGTGGGACAATTATGGGTTGTAATGATGAATGCATGAAAGCTTTTGATAATTCAAATTTTGTATTTTCACGCGTGTTAATCGAATACAAATCGTTAATTCATCACTTTTAATATTTCTTCGACACGGTAAATTATCTAAAGTAAGTTTACGGGTATCAACATCAAACTTGTTTAATTTTTTGTTATGCAATGTTCCAATGTCGGTAGAAATAATACCACAACCATTATTGAACGTTCTGAAATGACTAAATGACGAATACAAGCTTCCCACGTTATTATCATTATAATGAAATGATAAATCCTTGTTATTACTTACAAACACTAAAGTTTCGATTGCAACTCAACTAAAGCAAACGATAATCTATTTACGAACAAGAGGACAAAACGGGATGTAATTGATTATTTTTAGTCTATTTAAATAGATGTTTAAATATATATATGTAGCATCCATACCCCGAAGTAAATTTAAAGTCAAACATAATTAAAAAATAATGGTAAGTAAGATGGGCGCATTGGAAAATTATTGGAAAAATTCCCTTGGCATTTCTATGATTTGAAACCCATGTTAATTGTCAGTGTTATTATTATCAATAACCTGTGTCTTATAGCTATTCTCTATATTTTGCCTTCTTTACTAATCCTTTATCGACGAGACAGTTTCATATGAGTTGTCAAAATATCATAGTGTTTTTATTATTATACATACTGATTTATATGGAGATTAAAAATCCTGATAATTTATTAAAAACCGATACGGCCACACAATATTAACAAAAAGAACCATCTGGGTTCCGTCAATAACGAAAAGACCCATTGCTAAAGACTAATGGATCAAGCGATCACATACGACCCGATAAGAAACAGTGCTTACCTGAAATCGAAGTACAGATTCGCAACAGCAAGAACAAAAGCTATTGCACTGAGAATCAATTTGAATTTCTCGTACTCATCCTTGTATTTGAATCTGGAATTGATTAAGTTATGCTTCTGTATAATTATAAATCTGCACCTAGATGTCTATAATAAGTATTGTTATACGATTTGTATTTATGATTAAATTATATTGTTTTTGTAGCTCCACATAGTAAGGTGAAATATGCTCCAGTCAACTTAGTTTATGGAACATCATCTTTGAAGATTAATTTCGGAAATGTGAATGGATGCACTCCCCAAATTTTGAGTAATCAGGAACACAGAATATGCTTATTATTATTATCAATATTAATAACTTAATATTCAATATTCTATATATTATTATACAGAATTAATGGTACTACTGGTATTATTATCTTTTTGTGAACCCTGCCTGACTCAGTACCACCCTCTTGCTTGAGTCAGCCGTCAAACGCCTCGTCGTATTATAAATGGGGACTTGAGAGACAGTTATATCTTTTTTCTCTTTCCTTCTTTTTTGGCCGACAACTTTGGTATTGTTTATTTCAATTTGGTGACCTATTGACAGCTTGTTTTTCTCAATAAAACACGATGCCACATCAATGGTAACATGTAAGTAATTGTTTTGGGTATTTATTTGTCTATAATACATTTTAGGAAGACATTAAATATATGCTAGATACCACGTAAGTATAGGTCCTCCTTCAACCATATGGACCGAATCATATGGACTTGAAGAAGACAGTGGTCACAATATATACAGTGGTTACATTGGTCACAAATTTAGGGAGGCTTATGTCCAGTAGTGGACCTTCAAAGGCTGATGAACGTGGTTTCTGTATGAAATATATTACTTTGTACATTTTATCGATATATATAATTAATATAAATATACATACTTATCATTTTTATTCAGGATTGAAACATTGACATTGCCCAGTATGATTTTCAGGTATAAGCTATTCTGTTTCGGTAGAGTGGCCTCGATCTCGTGGAGCATTGCTTTCCTCTTCATTATTTCCTTTTCCAGTGTTGTGACATTCTCGTTTTTCTTTGAACTTAACCTGTTAACACAATGTATCAAGTTCAGTTCTTAAATTAAGCTTTAAAAATATTTTTACCAAATCTATTCAGTTACGTCCAAAATATCACGCGACAAAGGATTATTTATTTCCGAGTAATAAAAGTTAACGGGGCATTGTATCTACTTAGTTGTCGGAAAAAATAATTATTTTGTAAATGGCTATAAAGAGGACGACTATTTATATAATAATAAATCAATAAGGCAAGTAATGGAAAGCTATCGTTAAGTAACAAAACCAGTACCCGAATGCACCCATACGAACCCTATCCCTTATCTTCAGCAGGCGGAATGAGATCAAAAATTAGGCACAACTTTTGTTCTTGCGTTAATTGGCCAGTTAGAGTGGAGTAGTTGAATCTACATGGTCGGGATGGAAGAATCTCATGAAGTAAAGAAAAGGAGACGCTCATATCTCGTAGATAAATAGAAGGTTGTGTGGTACCGACAACCTTACATCCCTAGCTGCTCATGCCAATATTACCTCAGGCTTGCACAACTTTACGGAAGCTCATATATCGAGCAGCAAGTTACCACGTGCCAAACTTCAGCCGTCAAACGGAAGTAAAAAAATCATATATTTTTTGTATTTAAATTACTTAGGCAAGTATCATAATATATACGATTATTACATATAACACTATGAGAGCTCTCCTCGGATTCCCAAGCCCAGGAATGTGACAGTTTTGGGTTGTGGTGATATTGATCATAACTATTATCACAAAATCGCATGCCATGCGGTATATTCCAAAATATGCTACAAGATCTCACAGCTTATGCCAAATTTCCTAACATCATTCGACTTTTATTCGTAAGCATCGTTAAGCATTTTTAGCAGGCGAAAAATATCGAATAAAGACAGAATACTTAATCTGAATAAGATATAAAAAAGAGCTAAACATACGCTTAATATTATTTTAAAAAGTATTAACATTTACAAGTAAGTATTATTAGATTGTTGATATCGAAGTTGAAAATAAATCTTAAGACATAAAATTCCAGATACAATATTTGTTATCAATATTTACAGCTACTTTAATACATTGCGTACACGCAAGCGATGTGTTGTACAGAGATTTGTTATCTTAAGGTTAATACAGGGCACCGGCATTATCGTGATTACACTAAGAATAGGCGTTGAATATAATCCGTAGAACACATATTTAATAAATATTTTGTCTGTGTTACGATTACCGATTTCCGATATTTATACTGACATAGACCGTTATTGGCATTTTTTTTTCTTACTTCCGTGCTTCAAAGGGCACGTAAAGCCATCGGTTCCGGTTGTTATCTTTAGATAGCAGTCGTTAAAGCATAGCGGAAGACCTTCTGGCTGCATATAAACTCTTAAACTACTCAAATGTGCACCTCGAAGCCACCCCAGTTGTAAAGATACACCCGTGTTCTGTAGTTGGACAATTAATGTCTAAGACTGTAGCAACTTTATCCTGACATGTATTTATATACTGTATTGTATATGCAACAATGAATTTCTTTTTGTCAATGCCCACAGAACATTGAATAAAAGGTGTTCAGATTCTCATAACTATAATTGTTAAGAATTTTTAATTTTGCCTGTAGTGCCCCATAATATACACAAGAAACTGTTCTCAGGATTTTTAAAAACACCCCTGGTAAAGGAAATAAAATGGAATTGTATTTTTGTTGTTAAGATGCATTATGTGAAATATTTTTAGTAACTTTTATATTAGTGGTAGTATTGCGGAATGAAATCTTTAAATTTTAGGAATAGATAGTTACATTTGTCTCAGAGGCATGCATCTTTGTAAAATATGAT
This sequence comes from Calpodes ethlius, assembly GCA_018251375.1. Taxonomy (NCBI): domain Eukaryota; kingdom Metazoa; phylum Arthropoda; class Insecta; order Lepidoptera; family Hesperiidae; genus Calpodes; species Calpodes ethlius. The sequence continues at coordinate 3,822 of DWPA01005375.1, forward strand.
ATCGCTAATGAGTTATCAAGTTAGTTTACAATAGATATTGCAAAACTATAATAACTACATAACTTTAGTTGAACAAAATATATGAGTTGTCAGGTGAACTTTGGATTTTACTCAGATAATGAAGTCCAGATAATAAAATAACATTGATTATGACATAGTCCAATTTTATGAAACAAATGCCTTGTTTGATGATAGCAATAACAGTTCGTCATCCTTCTTTAAAACAATAAAATTTTTGATATTCATTTAAACAAAACAAAAAAAAATTAAACAATGCTTCCATTTTATTCTCTCAATTAAATAATACCTAATTTGTATAATATATATAATCTTTATAATTGTTAATTATCTGTGATTTTAACTTACTGTAATATACAGACAGTTTTTTTTTTATTATCTCCAAGTAAATATTACAATAATTCTTTAAGAAGGAAGTAACAAAATCAAAATTAACAATGTAATTGAGGCTCAAATGGAATAAGAAAAAAACAATAGTATAAATTAGTATAATACAAGATCTGATTAAAAAACAAAATAAGAAAAATTTTATAACAAAAATAATCCTGTCTCGGTAAGTCCTCTATATATAGTCTAGAACCTTCTCAGTTATGTCAACTTTCAATCAAACAAAAATAAATTCAGGTTACATGTAAAATTATAAATAAGTAAATTAATAGAATTATCAAATGTTAGTCATTGTTATTACCATGTCATAATGTAACATATATAGATATATATAATTGTACCACAAGGTATGGGGAGGAACTCCCTCTCAGCCCACAGCAGACGCTTTTTTGAGAGTCAAGGCTCTCCATCAATATGTAACAATCATAATTGGTCAATAAAAGTTTATTATTATTACTAAAAGACACTAATGTTTCGTTTATGTAAAATTGTCCAAAAATTTCAGAGTAGCCCAAGGTACAATAATATTAAAATTGGAGCCTACATTATGATAGTATGCATTATGATAACTTGTATAGAAGTGTTTTATCACAATAAAATATGAATTTATATTTCTAATTAGACACATACACACTACTGCTCCAACACACAGACACAAAGACAAGCAATTATTGTCTTATTCATTAGAAAATTTGTCAAATCATTTCTATAGAAGTTTTACCTTGTTATAAACCATTACTTTGATAAGGAACTTTATAGTGTAGAAAGTAGTTTAAAATATTGAATTGATATTAATAAAGTTTTAAGTTCCCTTATCATAATGTAAGTAGATTCAATCATAACACATTAGTAAAATGTGCACAACATACATTTTCATATAAACCACTGACCTCTTGAGTGCAGATGTGATAATGGACATACGATAACGCTGATGGTTTAACTCTTTCAAACATGATGCCTGCAGTTCCCCAACTTCATCCAATTTTGCAACATATTCTCTGTTAAGAGTCTGAAGAAAAATGAAAATAAGTTTTACATTAAAAAGTTTTTCACATTGGCGACTTTTTTTTAATATGTAGTTTTTATAAAAAAAAAACTAATAGATCTTTGTTTTCGTGGTATTGCGTGGAAGATGCAGTGACTGTTGATATTTTAAAACACAAAAAAAAATTTGAATATTCTTAATATGAGATTAGGAATGAACTTCAGAACTTTAATTAATTTATCATATCTGTTATATTATGTGAAACAATAGGTAAGTATATATTTTATCAGGCATGAGCACACTAGTTTCGAATGAAAATGAGCCTACCTCGAGGCGTTTGTAGTCCGCCAGTAAATCTTCCCATTCTTTCTGACACTCCCCGATATCCATTTCCAAATGCTCTTAAATGAAAATAATTTAAATGCTAAACTCAAAATACAACGTAATTATTAATTAAAATATCACTTCTATATAAATAAAACGAAAACGAATAGATCGACCAAAAATGCAAGAATAAATCTAAAATCATCAAATGCAAATGGCACTAATGACAATAATGACGTTTTTGACAGAAGATTGCGCAGCAGCAGCTGTTTGTCGCTGTCATCTACTCATGAAACCATAGATAATACATTTTACACAGATAAAACTACAGTCATATATTAACACAGTGCAGTCTATGATTATTGTGTAATTTATTATATGATTTTGTTAAAATTTGCAAAAATATTACCGTGTATTTACACGACTTCGAAATCTAAACAAGCTATCATAAAATCCCAACTAGTATAAAATATTACAAGCTCTTGCAAATATTTGCTTGCATGACAGAGTATATTATTTTTACGGACGTTAGAAATAAAAAAATACGACTGCCTATTGTCAATACACAAACAATATTAAATCTAAAGAAATTTAAGAATGGAGCGCAAACTATTTTCTATGCTTTGTGTCCAAAATTATTATTTATTTACATTGGCGACAATCACTGGTATACCTCCACAAACCGAGTGAAACACAAGTTAACACGCGTATGGCTCATGATAGCAAAATAAGGAGTATAGAATATGCTAACAAGATTTTGCACTAACCAGATAGTACAAAAAGCAAGTATATTCCCTTGAAGTGCCGTTCGCTTTGGTAATGTGAGATTTTTGACGGATTCTTTGCAATAACACTCAATGTCCACACAATATGTAGTATCTCTCTCTAATCTCTCGTTCAGAAACAACTATCGATGTTGGGAATGTTTCTGGGACCTATTACTTTTTGTATTATTTAAATTTAAAATGGAGGGCTATAAATTCCTGTATGCCAATTCAAGATCCGAGCCCCTTCCCCGATTCAACAAATAATGCCAATGCAAATGGAATATTCCTGATTGATGTTGAAATTTCAGCAACGTCGGCAACAGCTCTGAGCCTAAGCTCGTGTAGATCTCCATACCTCCCAAGGATGGTACGGATTCACAACCATTTCCTCTCGTGATATATTCCCGTAACATGCGGACGATGTTATGTAGACTTAACCCAACGTTTCCCAGCCACTGGTCTTCGAAGCAAAAGTGAGGACCTCATTCTTCCATATACTCTTATAAACCCAAATAAAGCTTAAGGATTTCAAATCATGAAGGTTAAATAAAATGAACAACAAATAAATTACATACTTGATTTATTTACAGAAAATATTAGACCAAATTCTATTTAATTTTGGTAGTTAATTTTCTATATAAATTTAGACAAAATATAGGAGTTAGATAATAACAAAATCCTCTGGCGAATGTTGATGTTTCATCCATTGTGGTGACAGAGAACCGAGAGGATTTCGTCTAAGCTGATACATATTTCGTTGATATTGAGTAAGCATTTTATTAATATTGCCACGAGTGCTGAAACTATTATTTATTACTTCATAATTGTAATACAAACACCTTATTTATGTAAAACATACTATATAGTTTTCAAGCTTCAAATCATAAACAACTGCCGTATTACTAAGTCCCCTCAAGGAGATTACAATAAGTATAGATAAATGTGAATATTTTTCCTATATTTAAATGCTGCATACAAAATTTTCTAAGAAATACTGGTTAGCAAGCTTTATGATATAGTAAAGACTTAATGGTGAATTTGAGTATAAACTGCTTCTACACTTTGGTTCTTTTAAGCAAATTTTACACGAGCCCTTCGAGCTTTTTTTTTCGAGCATCGGATTAGCCTACAGGCCGAAACTTGCTTAAATCGCCACGAAGAAACAGTAACGAAGATTTAACGTGCAAAGAGGTTCACTTACCGGGATAAAATGACCAAGCTACAATAACAATGTATTTACTGTCTATAACAATTTGGCAATAAGTACTGATTTTGGTAAATATACTTATAAAGTTTAATCTCCCCGATCACTGTGTTTACGAAACTACAACGATTAAGCAAAGACCACGGCAGTACCGTGCTGTGTAACGATGACAATAACCTCACCTCACTAACTTCACTTCCAATACTTTTACACATCACTGTAAGGAGTATCAAAAGACAGAGGTATCAAAATTACACAGCAGGATATTACGGTGAAGATGTCTTTAATTTTATACATGTTTTCGTGCTAGCACTGCAAAGCTTCTAACAATATGACAATATTCCACTAACCACTACACTATTTCTAAAAAATACCGGGCAACCAAATTTCTCATTTTTCATTAATAAATAACTAGTGTATTAAACAGAAATAGTCTTCATAAAATTATTTTCGCATCTTACTAACACAAACAGAATCGATAATTAATAAAGTAACTATTTTAATATATCACACACTTCAGTTTACGTAGAACTCTAGTATGACATAAATCAACACAACTTAAAATCAGATTAGAGCAATTGTAAAACTCGCCATGAAATCACTTGACAAGCAATTTCAAGCGTTCTTTATACTAATCAAAATTCTGTTTGAGACATTGAAACACTGCAAATATAAATAAATAGTAAAAAAAAAAAGATTAAAATATAACACTCTAACTTATAGTTAAAGTTTTGAATGGACAAAACTTAAAATAAGTCTATTTAAACTGCCGTTCGTAATAAACAAAAGCGCGCAACTTCGAAATCTCAATTCCTATCGTACCGTAGAGCAGGATCAGTTACGAAATCGTATGTCGTGAACGTCTCTAGGACATCCATTGATGCTGTTGGCGCCGCGGCCAACGAGCACAATGACGGTCGTATCGAGCGAGAGACTGACATCTCCCTTATATACAACATTTCAATGAGTGTTTCATGTGATCCACGTAAAAAAAACAATGACTAAATCCAGGATGATTGTCATGAATAACCATCAATATCAAATTTAATAAAAACTAAATTATCAATAAACAAATTAAGGTACAAGTTTTTCTAGAGTTGGACATGTAAGAATTCAATATTAACTATTTATACCAAATAAAGTTACATCTAAACGCTCTTATGAATAAACAATAACTATAAAATAAAACAGAATAATGAAATGTTAAATTATAACACAGCTTTTGTTCCTCACTTCATCGTTTCGATGGTACATGACCAATGCTACGCCACTTTTACATATGTGTATGTATGTGTGTGTCTCAGTACAATTTCGACTGTTTATCTGCCACTGTATCAAATTAACTAAAAGAAACATACAGCTACTATCCATGTAATATTTAAATTAAAATGGAATGTGTGACTCTAAACACAAATCGCGCGGAAACATCGGGAGCCGACTGTAAAACGAAGACATAGCATCGTCAGAGATACCACAAAGACCACAATGAGCAGACGGAAGAAACAATATCAATAAATTAAGAAACATTTTTTTCCTTTTCCATATGGATTACTCTTTGTTAAAATCGAAACATACAATTCTCTCATTGCAGCTATTAAATGTGAAAAATATAAAGATATCATCGGTGAGTTTAAGTTACTAAAATGGCAATGATCTTAGCGACACTCCCAAACTTTGACGGTCTGATCGACACTGCCCGATATCACGTATGGCAAGGTCCTGTGGAAATCTGGAATAGAAAAATAATTTTAGTACAATGCATTAAAAATATTAATAGTTAAAGTTGAACACTATTATTACATACAATTTCCTTTTGTAGTAGCATAGCTTGTTAGCTTCTATTTTTGTATTGCCTTGGTCGCAAGGCGTTGACTATGGGTACTAATGTGAGATAAATTCTCATCATTGAGAATCAGTCCAGCACTATGCTGAATTGACAGATAATCTCCAACTTCAGATTATTACAATTCTCAATATGTCTAATTTAATTTGTAAACATCTTACAAAGGCTAAACTCTACTTTTTGAAGATAGATTGAATGATTATTTTTTTTTGCCTTGTCCACCACTAATAACTTTAATAATCAACAGTAATATATCACTCTAAATCATCTTTGTTGCAAAGCAAGGTTCGCAAGCATGTTTAACTCTTCCTTCTTGACTGTAAATCCGTCGATATGTTTAATGATACATTGCTAAGACATTGTTACCCCAATATCACGGTGACTAATGATCGGCCGCTGTTAAATAAATTACGTGTGACATCGTCGCAAATTACGTCACACGCCTAAAAGATACTAATAATTAACGAGAGTTACTGAGAGAGAATGAACTGTGATAGCCTAGTGGTTTGAACATTGGTTCCTAGAACGTGGGGGCGTGAGCTCGAATCCTGCACGCACCTCTAATTTAAAAAGAGTTACGTGCGTATTACAATTTACTTATCACTTGCTTCAGTGAAAGAAAACATCGTGAGGAAACCTGCACACCGGAAATTTTTCCATAATGTTCACGAAAGTATGTGAAGTCTACCAAGCGGCACGTGGCCAGCATTTTGGACTATAGCTTGTACCCCTCACATTGTGTGAGGAGACCTAAGCCCAGCAATGGGACAGTTATAGGTTTTGACGATGACTTACCGAGACTGGTGGCGAAATGCTGATGCGCGTACAGCGTCTTGAGACAGCGCGTGTGAGCGATATCCCACACGCGCAGGGTCTTGTCGTCGGAGGCCGTGAGCAGGTAGCGGCCGGCCGGGTGCCACGCGGCGCCGCGCACCCAGTTATCGTGGCCGACCAGCGTCGCCACGCACAGGCCCGTGCTCACGTCCCAGATCTGTACATTATTACATATCGTACATATGTAATGTAATACTTCTGCCACTATTATAGTTGGCATTAGTTGCTCATTTGACGGATGATGTCATGATTTACACATCTCACATGACAATTACTATGAAAAGAGTTGTTTTGCGGCGAACGGGTTCGAGCAGAAATGTTAACGCAGATAACAAGCATATAGAAAATATATTTCTTTGATTTCAAATTAACAGCATTCTAGGGCGTTACTAGAGATGTCTGTTTACTGGTGAGCGATTCGTAACGTTTAATATTTTATTTTGTAACTAAAGAGATCGGTCATATAGTTTGTGAGTTTATCGATTTCATATATACAGACATCCTTAATTATATATAGATAAGTACTAGGTGAACTAACCTTAACGGACTTGTCCCTGGAGCCGCTGGCGAGGAACGGGCCGGCGTGGTTGGCGCGGCGGTTGTCGGTGCCAGCCGCTTCGTTGATGGCCGCCGCCGCGCTCTCCGGCGCCCACGCCACGCACTCCACCACGTGCTCGTGCTCGCGTAACTCCATCTGAAAACATTTCGTCTTTAAGTGTTGGCCATGACACTCACCACACAGGGAATCCTAGTGTGGGGCTATGTGTGTGTAACATTACTACATATTTATTTATTTGTACTAGTGTTCGAAATTTGATCGTAATTCGTAATTATTACCATTATTTATAATATAAAACTTACATTATTTAATTTTTTTTTTATTATCTTTCAATTTTCTTTATGCAACTCAGGTGGCCTCGTTCAGCGGAGCCCTGGTATATTTTATTATTTTCAATTTACTAAATTTTATCATTTTATATCGGAACTCGCTCCTCCTACACCTGGACTTATGAGAGATCTCTTATTGCTAAACACGTTTTAATTTACATTTACTTGTGTAAGGACACGAAATTGACTCTGATGCAGTATAAAATCTAACAAAAAACTAAACGTACCTTGCACTCATTGGTGTCAGCGTTCCATATGCGCACGGTCTGGTCGTTGGAGCAGGAGGCGAGCAGCGCTCCGTCCGGCGACACGCGCACCATGCGCACCCACTCGCGGTGACCCTTGTACGTCTTCACGCAATACCTGATGAATAATGTGCACAACCTTTAACGACTTCTGTTTTTACTAGGGATTAATTCTGCACTCGAAATTAAACTTTAATCTATTACTATTAGCACAAGATTTACTTCACATTGAAATTATTTAACAAACAACATAATTACATAATACTATATAGAATACAAAGGCCGTAACTGCACTGAACATCTGTTATAAGATTTGGAATTGAATTTAGTAAATCGTTTACCACTACGAGTATTACAACCCAAAACTTACTCCACATTCTGCTAAATTATTAACTTTCATGACAAATCATTAAATGAGTTAAGGTTAGAAAATTTTCTATAATACTGTTGCATAATTTTAGAAGAATTCTTGAAGAGTTTCTTTCATAATTACATCTCCTCCACAACAAAGCATCTTTCCGAAATTGTGGCAGAATCAAACAATACACACGCAGAAACAAATGA
>DWPA01005376.1:0-11879 GCA_018251375.1 Calpodes ethlius
AATAACACGTCACTAACACCCATGACCCGAGAACAAATATTTATCTGTCACATAAATATCTGCTACAGCCGGGAATCGAACCCAGGACCCCTCCCTTCGCAGGCAGTGTCACTGCCAACTAGCCTACGGTGCCGTCAATATTCAGTCAATTTGAATAAAGTAATTCAGTTTAAACTTGATAAATCTAAGAAAGTAAAAGTGAAAGATTTTATTGTTAGTGTGATTTTCAGCGCACTAATTAGCGCGTTACGATACAGACGTGGCAGTGACGTAAGATGAAATTATTTATACGCCGAAAGTTTTAAAGACGAATACAGCACTTTAGCTTATGAATATCAATAGGATGGTAGTGTGAATAATTTACGTAATTTTACTCCGCAGATTTCGCTCTCAGATATTTTCGCTGTACCTAGTTAATAACAACAAAAATCTTTCTTTTCCAGTTACGGGCTCACATACGAAGAAATCGAGAAGGGCCTTCCTCTCATCGATACGTCGCGCACTCTGATCCGCGAGGCCTGTCCACCAGTGTTTTCGCACGTGGAGTGCCGCGCCGGCAAGTACCGCCGATTCGATGGACTCTGCAACAACTTGCGTCATCCCACCTGGGGAGCGACGATGGCGCCTTTCCAAAGGTACTAAAAACATTGCCAAACAAAATAAATAAACGCTTGCAGACCATTCACTGAAATTAGCACGCAAGGTGTAATGAAGAGATAAAAACAGAAAACAAATCTCTTTAACCGCTTTAGCGCTGTACAGATGTCTTCAAATAAACCTACTAGATTTAGGTCTGTGAGTAAAATTCGATGAATTACACACAAACAGAGAAGTACTGCTTGATTTCCTAAAAGTATTATCTTAAAGTCTAACACTTGCATCTGTAGTCAAGTTAAAGTAATTACTTGAGTTTAAGTGATTACTGAAACAAATAATTAACAGGGTATTTTACATTCTGATAGTTCAAATTTTTACGTAAAGCGTTCGATCAAACTTGGTAGCTGCCGAATGAAAATATTCGCTTAAGTAATTAGTTCAACTCAAGTAATTACTTTAAGTTGGATATATGTCCAAGTATTACGAGGTACTGCTAAATTATATATCGCAAAATATATACCTACTTTCTAATATGCTATTTTTTGGTTCCTCTTGAATATTTTAGCGTGCATAAACAATACGATTTTAACTTATTAAATAAAAACACATATACCAACGCAATACACAGCCAACAAAACCATTTTGTCCTTGTAATTAAACAACAAGTTTAGCAACGATCTTTCACAGCGCACTTAAAAATGTATGGCACGGTTAAGTAATTGTAGACAGTCGTTATTTTTCTTACTTGCTTGCTCATATCGCCTGTTGCCTCAACGAAACCCTCACCTAGTTGCCTATCTACGGTGCAGGCTATCTTGCGGTTCTGAACGAAATCCTAGAGAAATGTTTTAATCATATTATATATGTGAATCATGGAAATACTTTCGTGGCTTATGTATAAAAACCCATTAGGAAATAGCAAATGTTTGGATAGGTCTCATTTGGGTGGTCATCGTAAGTTCAATATTAACGGCCAATAAAAAAAGTAAAATCCATTTATTAACCAGCGCGTCACGAATGTAGTAGTCTAGTTTTTGACTAAAAAGAAGAAATGAACAGCAGATATAGAACCTAATCACATACTAATACCAGTATAACAGAACTGGAGTATCTTAAATGAATACGTAACGATATTTAAAAAAATAATAAGTATCATTACTGGTGTTATCTATTCACCAGCCTGCTAGCTACCACTGTCTTGCTTGGATTAGCCGCCAAACATCTCGTCGTGTCCCAACTCTGAGCTAGAGAGCCAATCCATTCCTTTCTTCCCTGTTTTCTATCTTCGTCGTTGATACATTATCCTTTGGAGATGCTGATGGTCATGCCATTCGGTGAATTGTTAGCTCATTTACACTCGTTTACATGTCAGTAGGTTTCCAATAAAAGTGCCTTCCAAACAACAAAATTGGTGAAGTGCTTTAATCATTTTCTGTTTGTATCGCAGACTCATTGGTCCACTGTTCGCGGATGGCATCAACGCACCCCGAATCGCCCACAACGGTCACGATCTTCCCCTCTCGCGAGTCGTATCCCGCACTATGCATCCTGATGATGGGTTCCATGACCACGCCGGTACCGTCATGGTGATCGCGTGGGGACAGTTCATGGACCACGACTACACGCTCACTGGAACGCCTCTTGGTAAGATTTTACTGACGTTTTTTTAATAACATAATATTTTATTTTTCTATCGTTACACACTCATAGTTTCACACAAGATTCCCCGTGTCGTGAGTACCATAAACCAGGAAAAACAGCAAGGTATAAACATAGACAAGGAATTGTTTTTATTCTCATCATTAAAATTTATCTTCCACTAGTAATTGAACACTTTGAATGGCGTTCCCATATTGTAACCGTAGCATCACACCGGGCACCATGATAATAAAAACTATATAAAGAACATAACTATAGCTTGTCAACAAACAAAAAAAAAACGGTTAAGAAACAGAAAAGAAAATTGTTGTATCTTTGTCTATTTATCTATATACCTTTATAAAAGATTTTAAACTTTTATAATCGCAGACGTCAAACAATTTAATCGTAACAGATTCTCAAGGGTGTCAAGAGTTTCTACACGCCTCCGCTCGCCATTATCATAATCCGTCTAACAGCATCGGAATCTATACTAATATTATAAATGCGAAAGTGTGTTTATTTGTCCTTCTTTCACGGCTCCACGAAGCGTCGTTATGGTTTTTTTTTATATGGAGATGGAGAGAGCCATGGACTACTTTGTACCGCGAAAAACTATTTCATATCTGTGGGAAGATCTATAACAATGTATATTTTAGGCAAAATAAAGATAGTATTTTAGAACTAAGCGTTGCCTTGCAACCAATGTTAGAAAGGTATCGAAAACCTTTTTATCACTGTAGGTACATTTTACTCATGCGGGCAAAGCGGCGGGTAACATCTTGTATTAGTACAAAAAAAATCGTACGTACAACTATCACGGTATAAGAATCGAAGATATTTATCTCACGATGGCCGATTCCTTTTCTAATGATGTCGATATACCGATACGAGCCATATTATTGTTACTACTTGCTTGAAATTGTTGCACAGTCATGCTCGATGCTCAACTTACTTTTCATTATACAGATGTTCTAAATGAAGTTACATTTCACTTATAGACGAAGGCTTTTGAGATCAGTAAATACTTATAAAACTCCAGCAGTCAAATACAAAAGTCTGATGATTAGAAATCCGCCTGTAACCGGTTTAAACTAAAATATTCAATATTATTAACTTAAAATATTTAATCTGGTTTACTTTGAAATTACTTTAAAGTCCATGAAACAGATTAAGTCAGTAATTTAATATTACATGGTCGTTTACTACTTCTGTGACAATATAATTATTCATAACTCACATGTCACACACATATAATTTTTGTAGATAAAATGGTTATGGCGGGTGAACGTGTAACTCTTGTGCTACATGACTGATATAGTTATGTTCAACATAGACACATTCTGTTTTACTAAATGAGTGAGTGAGTAAATAAAATTTATTTGCATGGTTTACAATATGGCAGAAAAATGGTGGGTAAACTATAACTTAGTAGTATATTTTTTTAACGCTCACGAACTTATACCTTCAAACTAGGATATGGTGTTACGAGGGGAATGAAGACAACTTCTCACCACCAGAGAATAAATATTTATTTCATACATAAATATCTGGCCCTGCCGGGAATCAAACATAGAACTCCATGTTTCGAAGGCAGATTTCTTGACTGCCGAGGCGGACTTTCGCTTTACAGCAGGAAATCAATGGCTTAGTTCCCACACGCAAAAAAGTTTTAAAACTACAATTTGTAAATTGACATGCATTTTTTCCACCGTTTCTTCTCCTTCATAATAAGACCTTTCCGATACAACGTCATAATCTAAATATTGACGTGCCAAGGTTATCAGTGATACCTATATGAAGACATTATTTTGAATTCGATTGACGTGAAATGATTATTGTTATTAGACCCGATCAACCGGAACGATCCCGAGGAGTGCTGCAAGCGCCCGCCGCACCTCAAGCACCCGTACTGCAACGAGATCCGCGTGCCCGACGACGACTACTTCTACAGGCTATGGGGCGTCAAGTGCATCGACTTTGTGAGGGGCTTCCCCTCGCCGCGACCCGGCTGCCGGCTTGGTAACGTTATTATATCTATCCTAATATTACAAAATGATATTTTTTATGAGTTTGCATGTAGAAGGTAATTTTCGAAACTACTCGCCTGACTTCAAAGATTCAGATTCAGATTTCAACCAAATGGTACGTTATCATTAAGAAACATGACACGCGATGGGTCCCTTAAATAACGTAGGAAAGCACTCAGAAGAATACCTGGGAAATTCATTCCCTGGTGGGTGAAATAGGGGGTGACAGTTTGTATGAATGATATTTCCGCAGATAACGTCGTGAGCACCAACTGACTTACTGAATGACAGACGTAGGTATAACCTTAAAAAATGGATAGACCATTAGAAAAATTGTTCTAAAACATTAAACATAAAATAGGGGTTAAAGTCGAAAGTTCACTCACCAGCTAGTAACACAAATAGATCATTTGACAATATGCACAATAGCTCATGGACTTGCGGTTTCTACGCAATATACACAGTAGTCTAATTACACGAAACTACTGATACATGAAACCTCCATTGTTGTAATAAAACGAGCCTTAACCATACGTTGAGAAATGTTGGGTTATCGCTAAAACCATTTATAGATCTGTTTGGGTAAGCGGAGGGCGAATGCCATGTGTTTGTGTTACAAAATAGTTTATTGCGATTGTTTCATAACATTAAAAGTAACTTGAAGTCGTAAATGTGTGGTGCAACGTATGCTTCAGGGTCTTAATTAAAATATTGTTTATTGAAAGTACTGGACGTGAAATTTCTTTTTATTAAACACCTTATCGACGCAACCTGTAGTGTACGAATTTCAAGGATTTTTATGATTGGGAATAATTTTCATCGCTTGTTACGCACCTGCATATTATTGATGGTTAATCTACTCCAGTGGGATTTGAGACTTGGTTTTGCGTAACCAATTACTATGTGAAGAAAATATCATACTTCCACATTTCAAAAACACAAATATTTTCATTTGAAGTAACATAAAGAAGTAAGTATTTAGGTAATCGTAAACTTCACTATAGTAATTACAGTTTAAAACACAATTTTATTTAATAAATCAAACCCTTATATAGGATGAAAGTACTCGTCAATACTAATCAAACGAGCCCAAACTCGATAGGGTTGCGTCATTTCATTTTGGAGTTTCTTTGGCCAACTTCCAGCACCAATCCACCAGTTCCAAATTATTGTATTGTCATCGGAAATGATTTGGTATGCAAAATTTCAGCTTTATTAAACAACAAGAAGTGGTTCAATTATCGATTACAAAATTCCGCCCAGATATACTTAAATTCATGTCAACAGACAGAGTGAGTTAAATAAAAGTGAGTAAAAATACGGAAATTTGTAAATATGTAAATACGTCGAAAATATTTGTGATCGACTAAGCTTCCGGTTCGATATTTATGGGTCATGGCGCCTTTTATGTAAAATACCGCGTTCTTTCGCATTACGTTACATAACGGTCAGCGTAGGAGAATTCCGATAATTATGTTGTAGCGTGTGACTAGTTTCGGTGCATCTGCCGGCCGGTGAGAGGGGAAAGTTGACTCACGTTACGTGGTCGGTAGACGGTCGCTCCGAGAGCACTTCCTCGCCCAATCTGGTGCGAAAATCGGAAAGCCACGCCGCGACGCATTTGTGAACGTCTAGGGTTAACAACAATTACAACTCTCTGAAGTCACTCGACATTTATATCCTAACGCGTTAATTATCTCGCTACATAGATGTAGGCAACGACTTAGCGCGCTAATTAACGTGCAATGGAACAGTAATTAACATTAAGTAAAATTTTGTTTAGAAAATTATGGAGCCAAGTGTAATATTAACGCGTTAATTAAGGCGCAATTTGGGTACAGAATTGAACACTTACATTAGCCAGATAAGGAAGGAGCGCAAGACGTAAGACTTACGGAATGTCGTTATGAAGTCACATAAGTAATACTTTTATTTTATATATCACAAACTTTTTATCTCACGGAAATAATCGTTGAAATTTTGCTCGCAGTGCAAGCACTTTTACTTGACCCAAAAATTCAAATTCCTTTTTAAAGTAGATAAGAATAAAAATACGAGTAGACGTAAATAATAATATTTTATTTATTTTAGCACATCTTGACCATTAGTTAACTGTGGAGTTAGATGAGCGTGACCGTTAGTAATAAATTTTTAAATGTATCAGTGTTTCACAGAGCACACTGTGATATCAGTTATCTTTAGATAGCAGTCGTTAAGCTATATCGGCTTTGTATTTGAACCACTTGTAATGGCTACAAATCTATGAAATGAAATAATAGTCATCAAATGTTCACTATCATTACATTTCATTTTATTATATTTATGTAGATATTGAAGATTGTGATACTTTCCATATTGTTCACTTCAGAAAATATTTTTATTATATTATGTTATTTAATTTCACAGGATCAAGGGTGCCTTTCAATACTCTCACTGGATCAATCGACGGTAACACTGTTTATGGAGTCACCGAAAAATTCGCAAGGTAAATAATTTGATTGACGAATTTCTTCTTTGATTATTTCTCAGGTTTCTTCGTTTACAGTTTTGAGTAAAATTTTAATTATTTTCAGGAAATTGCGTACCGGCTACGGCGGTCTTTTGAGAATGAATCCCGTCTTCAAAGAATATGGCTTGAAAGACCTTCTTCCTCTTAAGCTTGATATTCCTGATGAAGGTTGTACGCGGCCCAACAAAAACATGTACTGTTTTGAAGCAGGTTTGTAACGCTAATATTATAAAGAAAATAATCTTCGAAATTTAGTGGCGGAATCACTACGTCTACTTGTCAAATCCTTTCACTTTTGCTAAGGTTGATTTTAGATAGAAATAGACTACATATTGTTCAGTATATGTGTAACGAAGTCGTGATGATGTGTTTTTTTTTTATTCCATTTTATATATTCGTTGATTGGGTCCTGAGAGCATATATCATACGAAATTATTCAATACCATTCCACTTAAATTAAAAATATTCCAAATCCATAAAAAAAATCGATTGACAGACCGAAGAGATTATCTCTTGGTGTAACTGTTTTCTTTTACACAAATTTACGGATAAATAACGATTTATTCAAGTTTACCTTTATCTTTAAATTCATCTAAAACATCTAGAAGAAACATTGGTTCAAAAAATTTTAAGCTAAGTTTTTAATTTTCAGGTGAAATTAGAGTAAACGAACAGCTCGTACTGACGGTTATGCACACGCTTATGGCCCGAGAACACAACCGAGTAGCAGAGGGATTGGCGGGCGTGAACCCCCACTGGGATGACGAGACACTCTTCCAGGAAGCACGCAGGATCAACATCGCTGAAATCCAACACATCACCTACAACGAATTCTTGCCAATACTACTTGGCAAGGATGTCATGGAAAAATTCGGATTAGTACTTGAGAAAGAGGTACGGAAAATATTTCAATTTATGACACATTTTTCTATCTCTGAAAGCATACTTTATTACAAAATTATTAATGACTGTTTCAGGGATACTGGAACGGATATGATCCTGAAGTGAATCCTGATGTTTTGGCTTCGTTCGCCGCGGCTGCCTATCGTTTTGGACACTCTCTATTGCCCACAGCTGTCGAAAGATGGTCAAAGGCACACAAATTCATCGGTATTAATCTAAACATACAATAAATAAAGATTGATTTTGGAAATTTTGCAACATTCTAAAAATATAATTATTTTCTTAAATTTCAGCTTCCAAGAGGTTATCAGACCTCATTCGAAGACCTTATGACTTATACAGAGCTGGAGTGCTCGACGAATACGTAATGGGATTAATGAATCAAGTAGCTCAAGCTATGGATGATTCTATAACTCAGGAAGTTACAAACCACCTGTTCAAGAAGATTGGTGCTCGTTTCGGAATGGATCTCGTGTCCTTCAACATGCAACGTGGTCGCGAGTTTGGACTTCCAGGATACATGGAGTTCAGAAAGTTCTGTGGACTCTCAGGCGCTGAAACCTTCCAAGATTTATTCGGATCTATGCCCAATGAAACAGTTCGCAAATATGAATCTATATTCGAACACCCGATTGATGTAGATCTGTGGTCCGGTGGCGTGTCTGAAAGACCGCTCCCTGGATCCATGTTAGGACCTACTTTCGCGTGCATTATTGCTACACAGTTTTCTTATTCGAGAAGAGGAGACAGATTTTGGTAAGAGGAAATTAAGGATTTTATACTATATCCTTCCACATCTTATTTAATTACTCATTACTTTGAATGTCGTAAGTATCTTGAATTCTCCATCCTAAAACATTTTGTTCCTTTAAAATTAGTCATAAAACTTTCCTAAGTCAGTAACGTTCCTTTTTCCCTCAGCCTGTAATTTTTTCATATCATTGTTTATAATTTTACATATATCCAGGTATGATGTTTTGTCACACTTTCTTTTAGATCTTATTACTTTTTTCTTCTATCCTTTCTTCTGTCGTTGCTTTGAGCAACTTAATTAACAAATAGTATAATTATCCATTTCTTATCCAGGTTCGAACTGCCCAACCAGCCTTCATCATTCACGCCCGAACAGCTGACAGAGATCAGAAAATCTAGACTTGCACGTGTCATTTGTGATAACACGGACATCATTGACACGGTGCAGCTTTACCCCATGGTACTGCCAGATCATGAATTGTAAGTAGCTTCCAGAAATTACTTTACTACTACTATAGAACTTCAATTTTAACTAATGTCAAAAATGCTCAGTTTGGTTTTTGTAACATTTAGTTTAGAGAGTATAATAAAGTCTACGAAATAATAGGAACTGAACCATTTATAATGCTGTCTTGGCACAGTTTTAATGTACTTACTCGGAACAATATACTTTATAATATATACTCTATGAACAAAACAAACTTATGAAAACTTAGTAAGAGCACAAACATAACAAAATATGGCGCGAGACGCGGGAATACCACAGAGTAGGCAAAGATACTCCCTGCCATTTTGAACATAATAAGATGCTTATGAATACATAACACTACACTAATACCATCATCGACAAATTACAAATTTTCCAATGGTGTATGTATATCAAAATCTCAATAATTATCAACTTTAGTTTTCTTAATATCATATTAATGTATGTTTTTATTCCTTTAAAAGGATACAAATTACTACCACTTGTAATCAAATAATTTTTGTTTTTCAGAAATCCACGAGTTCCTTGCAGAAGTGGCATAATACCATCAATGGACTTTAGTAAATGGGCGGAGCAAGTGCCCTTCCACGGCGCGGCCAAACAATTCGTGAGTAGCTTCACGTACGACCCGTTTCTCGGAAAGAAATAGATGCACAGCACCAAGTATTATACCACATAGTCAGTAGTTTTAGTTGACCACGTAGTAACACCGAGTCGAACGCACGGACAGTTAGCTTCGAAAGTTACCACTCACTTCAGTCAAAAATTAGATTTGATTATACTCGTAATATTTAAAATACACAATTTTCATAATGTAGAGTTTAATTATTTAAAAAAATTATAAAATTGTTCCATATTATGCTGGATAATTTACCTACAATTAACGAAGTTGTAGATAAAACGAAATGGTTGTAACAATAAAGAAAAATAAATAACTTAATAAGAAACATAAAATTAATGAATATAGTTTTTAATAGTATAAAACGACAAGTACGTTTTTCCCTGAAGTCAGTGGTAACAAAATACCTATAAAAATCTTAATAGATACGTAAGTAGACTTAGATAAGCAAGTGAATCCGAATGTTGTCATCGCTTTTTGATAAGTAGGCGAAAAAATAAATATCGTAATTGTGGAAAATTATGGAATAGATTTAAATATCAAAAATATTGCAATCTGTTAACGCAATTATTTCGATTGTATATAGGAAACATTTTCTTTTCACTACATTATTTTGAATGTTTAATCCAACAGTCACTTGGAATGTGTATCTACATATTAATGGAATGCCTAAAACGAAGACACGAAAATTATTAATAGGAGATAATAGTAATAAACAGTAATATTTTATTTGCACGTACAAGTAAAAACATTTTAAAACGAGGAAAATCTCTCAAGAGATTATGAATCTGGCAACATTTTAAAAGTAAACTCATAGTTTTATTTAAATTTCGAATTATTTAATTTCTGTACGAGTATTGTATCTTATTCATCTTTAACGTAATCTAACTGCGTAAATAAATTTCTCGCAATTCATCGCCTCAAGCTACATCTTGTTCTCTGTGTAATGCAATCGGCATTAATCTTACTTTACGGTTTCGTTTTAAGTCTTGCTTTCAATCGATTAATTTATAACTTCAATATAATGCATTTAATTCAATATCAATAACACTCCAATGCAATTACATAATATCTATTTGTTATTTGTGTTATTTGTTTAAGCAATGCTAAAACCAGTCAAAATTATGATAGAAACATATATTTTTTTTTGTAGAAATGTTGCCATGCTTCTTAGATCGAATTATAAAACAATTATTTGGGAAAATCGCAAATGACTATACTTTTTATTATTAAAACTGACCGTTTTTTTTATTAATTACTCTCAAGTATATTTCTGAACCAATCCAGTGATAGTCTGCTAGTAACTTATTATTTCTGGCCACGCTGTTATCATAGCAACGAAAGCAATTGTGCCAAATTATAAGTAAACGATTCCTCATTCCCGAGGGAACTTGCGAATAAGTATGTAAAAGTATATTTTTAAAATACTATCTTTCATAACAAAATATTTCAAGCTAATCCATGAACTACTCACTTCCTGAGTTAATAGTATATGGCGTCAATAGCATAACTTTATTATATAAATATCAAGAAACAGTAAATTTAGCAAGTTCCAACTTCATCGTAGAAGTCGTACATATAATTATAAAGTCGTAATATTAGAACCCGTATTTTGATGTACCTAATCTTATTAAAACGCAAGACTCGTAGAAGATATTGTCAATTACTTCATGTTTGTCGAACTTATTTAATTTTGTGTGAGTAATAGAATAAATTGTACAAAATTAGTTTAGAATATGGGTTAATGGTGATACCACATGCTTAATTGCCATATTTGGATTATTGTTTACTTGTTTGATAAGGTATCCGTATTATTATTCATATTTTATTTAAGGTATATAATAATACTTCCATCTTGTATGTAAATACTTTATTTTAATGACAATACTTCTTATTTAATGGAATAAACATAATAATATAAAGTACGTACTCATTTCAATTAAAAGTTCAGAAACTCGTTAACTCAATATTATGCACAAATAAAACTAAAATTGTTCGCACTGATTTACTTTATTGATTCCTCTAATTTGTCATTAAAGTAAAATCCATACAGAAAGCACAATAATACGTTGTTAATTTGTAATAGCTTAGCACAATATTTGTAGATTACAAATTAAATGATTGTTATTTTATTTTATCTCTTAAATTATTTATTTAGTAAACAATGTAGATGATAAATGCATGTCAAAATTTGTATTATTTTTGTAAATACACGTAGAAAATAAACGGTAATTCATAGATGACTTTGTTTGTTTTATTAATAATATCCATGTTTCCCACATCATTCTATTTTTCATAGAAAATTCATTAAACTACGTTATGACTAATACAAAAATTATGTTC
>DWPA01005377.1:0-11879 GCA_018251375.1 Calpodes ethlius
ACAGACAGGCAGACAAAAATTGTAAAAAAAATATTTTGATGTATGTACCGTATGTATATTCATATGCATGTAGTAAAAAGCAGTTATTTCAATATCACAAACAGACACTCCAATTTTATTTATATGTATAGATATGACCAAATATTTCATTTAGTGTTGGCTCCAGACCAACCAACTCCTCAATAGAGTACAAAGCACTTACAATTTTTTTTTATTTCCTAAAGCGTGTTTTATTTTGTTTTAACTATTATTATTTTAGGTATTGTTCTTTACAGAAAGAATATTTTATTTAGGCATTGTTTTCTTTTAAATTTACCGTAAGTGGATCTCTGAAAAGGCTACACCTATTTCAACGGGACTTTTATTGGCAGGTAGCTTATGTAATAAGGAGTAACTTAGGCCACTAAAACAAAAAAAAAAGTAAAACCCATTGTTAAATTTCACGCGGACAAAGTCGCGGGCTCCGCTTGTTTATCATAAATTGTTATCGAAACTAAAGTATCAAATTTTAACTTCATAGGATAAGAGTAAGCAATTCTAATTCAAGCAAGATTTGACGCAAACATACTAACAGACAAACAAACAAACATTGCAAGTTAAATAAAAGCTTTAAAAAACATAAACAAAGCGTTCATCTTAATTCGAAGAAGCAAGTCGGCCTACTTTCCTCGACAGGCATTCGTCATTACGAACACATTATTCAATTGTGATAGTTTAATGTAATGCAATCACTCTGAGAGTGTAGACATTTTTAACGCTAATGCTATTACTGATGGTCGGAATTGGTCTTGATTGAGCTGTCTGTCCGGCGGTGTCAGGTGGCAGGAAACGGTTAAGTTACTAGGCAAATGTGAGAATAGGATCTCATGTGAGATCCTAGAGCTAGAGCTTACGCGGGCATCGTCTATTGTCTAGGGGGTTTTACTAAATTATTATTAGTTATTCGGTGAAACTGTCTCTAGAAAGAGAGACGTCGGAAGATCCTTGAAGAGAGTATTTCTCTTTTTATCAACACAGTCAATAAATTTTATGTATGAATTAAATTATGCTACGTCTTTTTAAACTTTATTATAACTAAAGTGCTACTCTTCAGAAAGAGGAACTTATGAACGCTACGCCGAATAGTACAAATACTATAAAAAGGTATTTTCAGTTTCTTTACATATTTATGTAATTACCATAGAGAAGAACTCAGTAAACACCATTATAATAAAATTAAAAAAATCCAATTTAATAGTATAAAAAGAAAAATAAAAGAGCTATTAAAAAGAAATATAAATAAGAACCATCGTTTGCTAACAATGAAGGAAAAGTGTGACTGTTTTCTCTTAAACTCTTTATCATATAAATAATTATTATGATAGAAATAAAATTATGGCATAAGCCGAAGTATATAATACAACTTTATCAATAGCGAATACATGAATTGTGTATTATACTTCATTTAATTTTAATACACCAATACATGTGACATGAGATGTGTCAATCTGTACCAAATCATATCATCGGTTTGACCTTTACATAATAAAGAAATAACTAATAAGCCATAACCGACAGCTAGTTATAAAATGTAATGGATACATAAGTAAAGGGTCTTAAATCACAGGTGTCGCAACGTGCAACTTCGCGTCGACCACGTTCTGCAACAATATGACGTAACGTAAATAGACTTAAGCGACTTTTAGGGATTTACTCTTTATATTTATTAAGTATTAAACGCCTTCATTCACTTCTGGAATTCTATACCTTAAAACACGCACAGGCAAGAACGGTATTAAACAAACTGATCTATCTCTTTTAAGTTTTAACCGATTAAAATAAATAAAACACAGAATCTTACGTGAGCAGTAACTGTCAAGCTATCATCTATGGTAAAACTATTAAAATTGGTTAAGTCCTTTCTGTTTCGAAAACAAGCGCATATAAAAGTAAACAAAAATCTAATTATCGTTATTATGGGATATATTGCGTTATTAATTATAATTGTTCGATCTTTGCAAATATCTTTCACAGACATCGTTCATTACGATTGGGGTGATTACGATCGTTCTTGTGCTAAGATTATCGTCTTTATTGAAAACATACGCGAGAACAATCATAAATATTATTGCCACATAAGTATAAGTAAGGTAACAGTAGGGTACTGCTTATTCAATGCAAAATCTTCTTCCAGAAGACATGTAAGTATTAGGATTGTATTAGTAAATGGTTATGCCTCTTAAATTATTAATAATATATATCCTTACCTAAATAACATAATTAAAAAATAAATAAACACAGTAGGTACGATCGTAACACGTACCATAAGAAATAATTTTGAATTTTAATTGACAGTTTTATATCTTAGAAAATGAGTAATGGCCGTTAACGGCTGACAAAACGTGGGGTTAACGGCCAAGTGAAGTTGTCGCAAGAGATTTAGTGTGGATTTTGCAACTGTACACGTAACGTTACCACGGTCGTTGGTCACTAATTCTGACATTTTATGTTACGGTGCAACTATTATACCAATGTGTTAGAGATAATACTTGTATGTTTGACAATTAATTAGGTTCGATAGGTCCACTGCAGTCTATAAGGCATCTCGCACATCGTTAGTCCAAGTCCAATGGGTCCAAATTAGACGTAGATCGCTTTAGGCCAATTCGGCGACTCGTTCCAAGATTCATTCATGTGTAATTATGTCTATGCGAACAGTCGACTGACTACAATACGCGTCCAAATGAACTAAGCGACCAAGTGCGCCATAACACGAATTGTTTGATAGAAGATATAATAATAATGCGGCCAGTATTCTTATATTTGGACTATTAGTGCGTAAAAATACGTCAACAATGATTGACTTTTTTGTGTAAAGATAAAGATGGCAATATGAACAATCAACAACCAAATCAACAATAGCATTGTTTGTGAATAGGGCCTATTAGAGAATCTTATTGCCGACTATACAAAAGATTGATATACAAAATTTTATCATTCTGTTAATTCTGATTATAATTTGAAGGTATACATATAACCACATAATCAAAAAGATCCTTTTTGGTGGATACAATAGAAAAAAAAATGTTTTCTGTTTGTACTCGTTAAACGAACTCCAATAATTATGTACAATAAACACGTATTTGAGTCACGTGTACAAAGAAGACACGCTAGGTATTCAGTGTCTTTAAAAATTTCACTTTGCAATGTCATTGACATAAACAATACACAACCTATTTAATGGTACACTGTTTTAAATGCCTTGTTATTCTTTTTGAGAATATTTGTTTTTTTTTTTTATTCTTAAATAGAATTTTAATAATGTCTTCAACCCATTAATGGCCTAGACACGGGTGTATAGAGCCTCGTAACTGAGGAGTTCTAAAGCTTACGCAATTACGTCGCTTCAGTGCGGATTGGCGGCCATTCTAACTGTTGTAAGTTTTTATATCGCCCGAAGGCTTCTAGCTTAACAACTGTTATCTAATGATAACAGCATGAATGAAACAGCATGAAATGTTTGTCTATAGTGGTCACCTGTTCCTACCTAACGCACTGTTGCGTAACTCAGTCCATCACTTAAAGTCAACAAGCCGCCGAGCTATGAGCCCTTCAAGTCGTATAATAATTAAGTGCGATAAGAAATTATTTATTTTATGTAAATAGTAAAAAAAAAGAGTTAAACGAAATAAACGATAACAGAGCAGATGAAACACTTTAAGGTATTTTAAGTAGTCCTCCCACAGTATTTTTTATTTTAGCGCACACACAAAAGTTGTGTCTAAGTAGTATTGAGATGTGACTTTACTATAAAGACTGATACATTTGTACACAGTGTGGTGTGTTGTGATAACAGACACGACAACGGTTTTGGCACGGACTCTCTGACGCTACGGTTAGACGACTCTTGAATTAATTCCCTTCCGGGACGTCTTAGTGTTGCCCACTGTAAAATGTCAGTGTAAAATGAAACGATGTTGCCATAAAATAATTGTGGGTTTGAGAAACGCCACAACACCTGATTTGTAAGTCTCTATTTACACCTGCGGCACCGATGCGACGGCGACACGACAAAAATTTGTATAACATTTGCTATTTAATTTGCTAGACAAATTTTCTATTCTATCACAAGCAACTCTCAAAACATCTATCAAGATTCTTGTTTACTGATTTTCCAGTTCTATCCAAATATTTACGAAATAATTATTACCAGGTAGTATGCGGAAGTTAATATCATCAAAGGGCACTTACTGCGTTCGATTTGTGAACAGGTTGCGAGATAAAAATATTATTAAGTCGTGGAGTAATTAATGGCCATATGAATATAGAATAGCACTTTTCATATTTTTGTTTCTGTTGATTTCCGTATTTTTCGACACTATATACATATATAATAAAGTGGGCATACAGCTTTATCTAAAATCTGGATAAATTTCATTAATAAAATAATTTTAGTATCTGCAACAAAACTCTAAATTGTACATATCTCATGTTACCTTACTACAGGGGTTCAAGACAGAAGACCACTGTTTAAATAGGTAGTTTCCAAGGGTATACCTAACCTCATCATAAAGAACTGAATTAAAAATATTCACCAATGGGTTATGCCATTTCTATCCCTCAGCTGGACACGGATTTGGGATTACTTCACAAAAAAAAAAATAGCTGCAGAAAGAAAATGTTGGAACTAGTCTAAGACTAATTTATTTATGATTTTGTACCCTATGACTGTACCAGAATAAAACATGGAATTATACCTGGAAGATTTCTTTATACGGCATAGAAACACGCACCATGAAAGAAGGGGAAGCGATTTGACGCTTTAGAGATGTGGTTCCAGAGACGGCTGTTACGCATATCGTGGATTCAATAAAGCAAAAAAGGTTTTTTTTTTAATGAGCTTGTCAAAGTTGGGATCAGAATTCCCTGATACTGTGGTCATAAAATCCGTCGTGAGGATGCCATGGAACGCCTAGTTCTGCAGGGTAGGGAACGGAACCATGTCCAGAGTGAGGTTTCTACTAAGTTTAACTGACCAAATTGAAGTTTTGATCAACGCATTTGTCAATGTGAAGGTCCGTTAAACATCTGTTGGAGATAATTGTAAAGTTATGGTAATGCGCGTATGCAAACTACATACATGACTGCGAGTGCCCTGTCAAAAGCATACGTCAAACAAAAATTCTGAAACTATTCTCTGTCAGTTTTATATAGCATTTTACCTCAAATTTATTAAACGACGAGCTGATCCTGGACGCGTTGCTACGCCAATATGAAATAAATTGGTGTGACAGTGGCGCCACCTGTCGAAAATTGGTCGTACCCACTTAGAAACTTTCATGGGATCATACACAATAACTTTGCTAAAGATTATCACACGATTAAATGTATCGTTTATGATTCTATAAAGGACATACACACAAACATTCATTTTTATATATTAGAGATATTGTTTTCTTTTTCTTTCGTAGTATGTATACTGAATATTTTTGTATGATAAATACGTAGAAGTGTATGATATGAGATACACAATTAACAAATATACGACAATAGAAAATAAAAAATAAAAAGAGTTATTTGTTTTCCTCAAATTGTCTGTTACGATGCTTCAATTTCGACGCATTGGTAGAAATATCGTATGTATTAAATTAAGTTTGTCGCGTAAATGCACTTTCTATTTTATGTAGGCCTAAAATATCTGAATCATATAATTAAGCATGAAGTTCGTTAAATATGTCGCAATGTGAGTAGTAATGACGATTTCACGTTCCAGTTAAATAAATGTATTGCAACCACCGCAAGCTACCTGCTATTAATGTATCACGTTCCTTGTTACCAAAGTAACGTTAATTCCCTTGGTTGGATTGCGTTTCCAAATGTGGTTTCTAGTAGTGGTATGTGAGGATCAACTTCGTCTTCAAATTTCAGAAGTGTTAGCTTTGGGTTTGGTATTTAGTTACTTGTAGTATCTTGTCAGCTTCGCAATAACATTTTAATTTCGGTCACTATTGGGTATTTCATGAATGGTAAACATTTATTTACCTTAGTTAAAAGTAATTATTTAAATTGAGATAAAGATAAATATTTTTTATTTTAGTTAATCAACGTAGTGTAGTAGTTGTATTAAGTAGTTTTAGTTAACCATTCGTATCTTATGAGCAAAAATGTGTTTGAGACATACATGATTTAGATATTCATAACAGTACTTAATAGTACAGATTGCATGGACGGGAAGAGTACCGCTCCTGGTTTTTGGATGCCATCCAGTACAGGCACGTACTTCAGCACATATATTTATTAAATATTATGCATCTTACAACCCCCCGCCCTCCCTTCCTTCCGACCCAAACACTCTTAGCTCCTTTCCCCCTCAGGTGAATCTCAGTATACCAATAGTAGATCATGTAAAAGTTGACTCACATCCTTTTTTCCAACCTAATCGTAATCTTATTCTTCTACTATATAAAAATGAATGTTTGTCTGTATGTCCTTTATAGAATCCTAATCCATACCATCATCCAATAATCATGTGAAGATCTTTACCAAAGTTGTTGTGTATGAACCCACGTGACGCCACGGTCATTCTAATTAATTTCATATATATCCGTGGCAGCTGGTGTTGGCGTAGCAACGCGCAGGGTTCAGCTAGTAATAAATAAAATTCCATTTGCGTTTCTCGGTAATTATACGCTTATTCTTTACAACGTCTAATTTGCAAATCGAATCTGTACGCAATTTAGAATGGTAAATTAATTCACAGAAATACGCGTCTAGTCGGTGCAATGGCTGCAATACTAGCGCATTAATTACTAATAGGATAAAGCTTGTTGTAAATAATATCGCCTTTATTTGTTTGTAAACAAAACCTATTTTTTTTACATTTTACAGCTCAAAATCTATTCAGTTAGGAGAGGCATTTTAATTGTGAGGATAAAACTGTATTGTACGAAAATTATGAATACTAAAATGGACGATTTTTAGCGTAATAATATAATAATAATAATATCTACATTTTTTTATATTTTTCTAATCCTATCAAGTAAAGTAACAAGTTAAATGGTTCAAGTTAAACATACGATTATGTTTAAATGTATTTTGTGATGAGAAATGCTATTAAGCAACGAAATATTCAACATAATTAAGGTATTTGATGTTCCGCGCCGCGTTTCTAGAACGCAATAATTTTGTTTATTTGTTTGAATTTCGTGTCGTTTCATGAAGTTGGTAAAAAAAGCCAGTGACCACAGACCTACTACAGATTATAATATTTCAGATTGTTACACCTTCGTTTCCGGGGTATTATCTCATACTTACGAATAAATAAAACTAAAATAAACGAACACTGCGGTTATGTCCAACATGACACGATGAATTGCTTCGAAACTTTTTCGCGACATCTATAAATTTTGATTGCGTGTTTTGCATTACTCTGTAATTAAGTAGTTATCATAATTAGATATCATTGACAGTATACATTTGTGAGTAATTTATACCGAGAAAGTTAATTACATAATCAGAATGTTGAATAAACAATGACATATAAATGCGTTCGAAATATTTAAACTTTTTAACACTAAAAAATTAGCTTAGCTTATATTTTGAGACTCAGTTTTTTTTTAATTCCGTAACGTTTTAAAGAATTTTGTGAATTATCTATTATATTATATCCCTTTTTTGTCACTCATGTCCATGGACGGCAGGGGATAGTGATACTGAAAGCTCGTTTACTATCCTTGTCATATAAAAGAGATAGGTATATGCAATGTTACTTTTGTACCTACCTACCGTTGTATTTTTGTCCATTCGATGGAGATATCTAAATTAGATCTGCCATTGAATAGGACATCATGATGTTATCTGACTCAGGTGGATGTAAGTGACCGTGTAATTGTCGCATATATTACGTGCGATGTATGTATATTTTTTGTTTTTAGAACAGTTTTTTTTATGTTTTATAAGCTATCGGACTAGCTTAGTTGGTAGTGAACCTGTGTGCGAAGCGAGGGGTCTTGGGTTCAATTTCCGGCCAGGGCAGATATTTATGTGATATATAAATATTTGTTCTTGGGTCATGGGTGTTAGTGACCTGTTATTTGTGATGTCCTTACCACACGCCTAGCGCAGGGAGCATTCATCATATAAATAATGTAATGACAGAAATATATTATTATAAAAAATAACCATATCAACTTCGCAGTTATGATGTTCTCAAGTTCCATTCGAATAAATGAAATCTACTCTTAAAGAAACTCAATGATGCTTGTATCTTCGCAGCCAAGGTTCCATGAACTCTTACAATAATAGTAATAGGAAATATCTACTGTAAAATGTTTTTTCACGTAGTATTAAAGCGAATAATGGCAATTGAATGTGCCACTAAAAATAAAACTCAGAAAAAGTTTGACAATCCGGTATATGACAAAAAAAATCTATAGGAACGTTTAGTACCTGCCTTTTATTTTATTGTACAATATGACAAAACTTTGTTCCTGGTATAAAGTCTTTAATTCGGTAACGTTCACGTTAGTTGCTCAAAACATTAATTTAATCCAAGTTTAATTTAAGTTATTCCAAGATAACATGGATGATTCAATTTTTAATGCTTCCCACCGGATGTTCAGAGCCTGAACCTTTACCGTGAGAGTTACACATAATGGCTACATTAGGGGGAGAAAGTAAAACCTAGATTAAAAATTAGATTATAAATCAAAAATATCAAAACAAATGAACAAGAAATAAGATTTACATAGTACAAAAGTTACTATTTTATTTCACTTTCAGATATCTGATAATCTCTACGAACAAAATAAGTAATTTTAAATGTTACCAAATTAAAAAAACATAAGTGACAACTCAATAACTTCCGTCATATATGTATATAGACTAGGGATCCGTTCTGCGCTCGAAATTAGACCGTAATTTATAGTACAAAAGGTTTATTTCCCCTTGACATTATATTAGTTTATTTTTTTAATATACATATAAAATTTTGCTTATTCTTATTGTAAACTTTAATTATATCAAATATCTTTCATAATTATTAATCTTATCCCCTTAACGTTGTAATACATAGTCATAATGCCATATATATATGACAGAAAAAGTGTTTTAATATACAGTATGTATTTTTCATAATATTTCTATTAAAACAGCAAGGACTTGTCGAATTGTTTATAAAATCTTTATGAAAGCTAAGTATTGAGAATGTACATACTTTGAACATAGTTTCTCAAAATCTAAATGTCTTATTTACAATGCAATATAAAAAATTAGGAGGCAAAAACTGGTCTCAAACTTTTTTATTTGTAGTAAAGAGTTCTTTATTGACATCTCCATTAATGACTGTATGAAGAAATGTATATATTATTATGTATGAAGTTTTTCACATCAATAACAGTAATTATTACCTACAGAAAAGTATATCAAGTAAAGAAAAAAGTTATTACAATAAAAGGTACACTGATGTACAAAAACGTTATCAAAATAAATATTTTAGTAAGATCGTGTTGCTTGTTCTTAATAATAAGTAATTAATAATTAGTGAAGTAAGTAATGATCGAAGATAAGGTATGAGATGTTAATTAAATACCCTATTAAAATACTTCCTTCTTTCCCAAGCAAGTGAAATTGCAGGAAGGAACTCTTTCCGGTATTCTTTAATTGCAGGTGGGTCCAATACGACCTTTGACCTTTGGCGCATTTTTTCTGAATTGTGACGTTTTTTGAAAGGCGTTGTCCTTCATAGTTCAAAAACCTCCGCCATTAACGTTCACACAAGTGGTGAATGCTATATCTGCTCTGTAAACACTTCCTTCTTCGCTTCCGCCTAAAATTACTACCAAGTATTGAGTAATATCGAAAAATCTTTATAAATGACGTCATATTGAATCACTTCTATGAAAATATAAAAATGTTAAAATATAATGTAAAAGAAAACGTTACTAAAGAATCAAACACCTCTTTCCACTAAATTAAATAGTTTTATACATATTTTTTATTTTAAATAGTAAGACAACGTGAATGTTTTATACTTGAATATAATTCTTAAAGATAGCTATTTAGTTAAAGAAGATTATTATTTTTTAATGTTATTATAATTTGTTATGAGTAAACAATTTCTTATTAATATTTAGCAATCAAACAATTTTAACTTATTGTTAACTAATAAGGTCCAAATTTATCGATTCATATTATATGTACGAATGAATGCGTGGTAGAACCTGCTACAGATTTCTTTTACACGACCAACTTATGTCTTAATTTGAAACATGTTGCTTCAACTTTCGTTGATAACAAGTCTTTCAATTCAGACAAGTAGTTTAAAAGTATTTATAGTAGAATTGAATAGAAACACATCTCAATAAAACGGGATAGTTTGTATATGTTTAAATCAAATTAAAGTTGAATTTAAATGAAAAATCAAACATTTGAAGTCGGTAGGATATCTTATTATCGGTAGGACTTATAAACAAGCAGATTGGACTTATACCATCATGAAAAAGGGACCGACGCTACTCTGCCCATGTGCACCGGATAGATAAATGCCGGTTGGATTTGAGGGGAAATTTCAAAACATTCAAGTGCATCCTACATCCTTTCCAATCCATCCTAAAAGATTCAATAACGAAAATATTAATTAAAGAAATTAAAGAAATCACTTCACATACTCTAGAGACCCGCGAGAAACACGTTAACAATATGTTAATTCACGTAAATACACGTAATGTCACGCAATCAATACAAAAGTAACATTAAGCTAATCTATGTACCACTACGGTTTTCAAAACGAGTTTAATTAACTTCGCCTGCTAGCGATTGCTTAATAGCATGACATGTGTGTATTATGCCCTTTATAGAAATGAATCGCGTTGGCCATTCACTTATAGCTATTAATATTATTGGCAAAAATCCAGTAGAGACCAAATAGTAAAAGTTTAGAATATTGCAGCTCTCGAATCAACGACCTTGCCTTGACATGGGCAGTTGTCGAAATAAATCCGTCTGATAGTATGCGCCTTAGTTCTTAATGATCTAACGTCACAATTATACAAAAATACGTGACGTGGCTGTTGATGGACTGGTATTGTTCCATCACGATGGGTATTCGTATTGCTTATTGGCCGTATGTCACTAACACGTAGCGCTGGCTAAATTATAAGTAGTTGGAATTAGGTACACTCAAACATTGTTTACTATAACTCTTCCCGCGTGAATCACAAATTAATATTGGAGTATTATAAAAGAGAAGAAGCGATAAATCACAATGAATAAAATATTATCTTGTTGTCAACTACGTCTTAATTGTAATGTATGTTTCTTTTTTATATCGAAATGTTACATTTAACAGAATGAATTACTTTCAAATGTATTTCAACCACATTCAAACAGGTAAAAATATCGAGGGTTCAATTTTTTCACAAAACATTTTGCCGCGTGTAAATTTTAAAAGATATAATGATCTCCGCTAAACGTTTTTTATATCTAAACTCCTGGTACTTAGTAAATGGATCTAACATGGAACTGAAAAGAGCCTATTTTGCTAAATAGTGTTTCATGATTTGTCAACACAAAAATTATTGAGTAAATATGACCTCTAACAGATTTGCGGACAAATTGCGGATGTTTTTTAAACGACCACAGATTACTATAATACTTATATCTGCGAGTAAACAGTATTACAATGGGAACAAATTTTAATAACTTAAGTGCGATTTGACGCGAAATGATAGAATATTATTTTTTTTATAAGTCTGCATTTATCAATATGGTAAATAATGATAATATACGTTGTAAAATGTAATAATGTTACAATGCAGTCAGAGTAATTGACAATTTAAATAATAATGACAAAAAAATAAAAGCCGATTTTATTGACTTGTGTCGTTTGGGTAATTTTTTGC
>DWPA01005378.1:0-11877 GCA_018251375.1 Calpodes ethlius
CCCGTGCGGGCCCCCCTTTTGGGGGGGGGGAATTTTGGAAACATTTTTTTTCCACCCGCGGGGGCCCCCGCCCCCGGGGGGGGGGGGGGGGGGGGGGAGCGTATTATTGATACGGTGGCAGCTACGCCCCTGACAAACAGTAGCTTACACATAAACATCCATACCAAATATAAAGATTTAATTTACATTCGAGTACAGAAATATTTTGCTAAAAGATTAAATTTTCCTAATTTTAAAGTGCATTGTGACTAATTTGAGAAGTTATCCAATTAGCACTAAATTATCACTTAACTTTCTAATTATTAAAAATATATTAATATACGCCAAAACGCTGTTATGTGTAAAAACTTTGTTGAAATTTATAAACTCTACCTGTACCTAAGTCTGTTTGTAACTTTCTACTCAACGGCAAGAAACTCAGGCTCAATAAAATTAAATGTTGAAATTACCGTCTTTATATGTGTTTAAACGTTATACCAAGAATTCATTAGTGTTTGAAATGTTGTAATCGCCATTAATGATCTTTATAACACTGGACATTACTCTGTATCCATTAATTAATCGATATTTTATTATTACCAGTAGCGCCACCGCGCGGTATATTTTAGGAACTAAATTTTTATACATTTTGTTGTCTGTGCAAATCTCATATTAGCGTGTAATTACGTGAAAAACTGATTCAATTCAGCACAAAATTTATATTATAGTCTTGACAGACAACTCAGTTGCTACAGCGATTTAGTGACCTCAACTCAAAGAACCTTGTGCCGCAGACATAAATTTAACAAATTTATAACTGGTCTTAAGTTCGTTAAAAGAGCGAAAATTCAGTATTTAGAATTAATCTCCCGATGAATTTTTCTACATTTTCGAACTACCTACAATAGATATTTAATTATTTACCAAGTCTAAGACGTTTTTATCTGTGTTTCGATTCATTTTGACAGTACTTACACTGCTATATTATCAATACAAGATTTATTTTTTAACTTTTATTCTCATCAAATTAATTTAAACTTGTCAACAAACATTTTGAATTATTTTTAAATGTTCTAAAAAGTTATCTCTCTCAACGAACAGACACAATAAAGTACAGTATTAAATGAAAAGGCAATAAAAATATTTTTTTCGAACTACCCTCAAATAAAATTTGAATTCTCGAACTACCCACAACAAAAGCTTATTACGTACGTCTCATTCGGAGTCATTGTTTTTCCGGCTGCGTTTCTTTCTTCCGGGCCGCGGGTGGTTCTTCTGGATGTGTTTGTTGAGGTCCTTCTGGTTGAGGTATCTGCATGGGCACTGGGTGCAGAGAAACTTGAAGTTCTCTTGGTCGCCGTGGTGACGGAGAACGTGGCGATCGCGGATCTTCTCCGAGACGAAGTTGCGGTGACAGGTCGAACACTGCCACGGCTTTGCTGAGCTGTGTGACTGTTGAAGGAACAAGAAACAAGTCTTACTATGCTTATTAGGTAATAGGTATAAGTTTTATCCAAAGCACAATAGAACTAAAACGCTCTGAATGAGTTTACTTATGTCATGTAACAATTCTCAAGAGGACCAATTTAAGAGTACTTTATATTTAGCGCTCAGGTATTTTAAGATATGTTTTCTTAATTTTTTCAAAATGACATAAAGCTTTTATACATTGCTTAATGATTTTTTAATATAAAATTGTCTATGTATAATACTAGTAAGCAAGGCTTATAAGATTTATTTTTTATGTTATTAATGTTATAAGCAAGATTGCATGTTTTTTTTATATTATCATGAATATTAAAAAAGATGAAAAGACAAATTGGTTAAAAAAAAAAAAAGAAAATCACTGTCGTTATTTTCCACATAAACCAAATATATTTACTTACCACTTTCAAATGTCTTTGCAAACTGGAATTAGTACCAAAACTAGTGTTGCATATCTGGCAGAGGAATGGTCTCTCGTTACGGTGCGTTCTTTCATGGACCTGGAAGAAAATTTTTATAGCAATTAACCTTTACAGATATATTTTTAGTTCCAGCACAAAAATTTCCTACTAAAAATGTACGGTACAAACATTTCTTCTATATTTGATGATGGTACTTCCTATAGTGTATTTTGATGATCAAAGTCGCAGTGGTCACTTACCAGCAGTTGGTCAAACTGTACAATTGTTCGCTGGTAATCTACAAAGCAGCGTTGAGTTTATTGTTTTACTTTTACTAACATTTAACTTTTCGAGTTTGTGTCAAATGATGGTAAACAAAATTATTTCTGGCCAACATCACATCTGTTTTGCTAATGTCCACGTTGGTGATCACTTACCATCAAGTGAGCTGTTTGCTCGTCTGTGTGACTATGCCTAAAAAATAGCCATGAAATAGAATGAGTGCTTGTTTTTTTCTTCTATACTCATCAAAGTGTCCATGTATTACATGTTTACATGCTTACTTAAGTTTGAGTTGAATTTATAGATAGGTTCGATACAAGTCGGACGAATCGTACAAAAACAAAATAAACAAACATGAGTAATCAGGTATAAATATGTAATATGTATTCAGACACTCATGAATCATTTAGTGTTTATCGTTCAGACCGCTATTATATTACCTGCAACTGATAGGACTCAAAGAAACCCTTCCCACAGTAACTACAGTGGCAGGTCATTCCCCTCTGGAGCCGCTCATGGGTCTTCATGTGTGTGCTGAGTAGCTTCTGAGACCCAAACATCTTTGGACATAGTTCACAGCCATGGGTCTTTTCCTGTAAAAGAGTTTTATGTAAAATAGAATAATGTCAAGAAAAGTAAGTTAATATTTTTTTGGGTTATCAATATCTTTATAATATTAATATGCTAAGGTTAAGATGTATGCCGTCCTTTTTTGAAAAACCTTCACAATTGCTTCACGTATATCATTTCGAAGATAATTGCTTGCTCTACTAATATGCACAATAAAATAAATTATTATTGCTTTTGATTTAAACTTATTTAGTACGAATTATTCGCCTGTACGAATATTGCTAGTCATTATAATTATCCTAAACACCACATTATCAACAAACTCTTGTAATTACAACTAAAGTTACAAAAAAATACCTCATAGTTTTCACTAATAATTAATAATTAGAATATAATATAACCACATGTTTGCGATGATATTGTTAAATCATGGCCCTGCGTCAAGAAGTTCATAACTAAA
Source organism: Calpodes ethlius (assembly GCA_018251375.1). Classification (NCBI taxonomy): domain Eukaryota; kingdom Metazoa; phylum Arthropoda; class Insecta; order Lepidoptera; family Hesperiidae; genus Calpodes; species Calpodes ethlius. The sequence goes on from DWPA01005378.1 coordinate 3,178, forward strand.
TATAATTTTACTCAGGGATCACACTTACCAAATGTGTATCAAGATGTTTGACGAGCGAGTGTGAAAACTTGAATCGTTTGGGGCATTCCGTGCATTGATACCGGGAATCACTGAGACTGGTATGCTCGGTGGCCCGGTGAGTCTTGATCGCTTGCCAGCCGATCAAGGTCTTGTGACATATCAGGCATTCTCTCACCAGAGTTGGATGGAATCTGGAATAGAAGCAATATATTTATATATATACATAAAAATATATTTAATTATATCATCTGGAAGTAAGGATATAGGACACAATGGCTTTTCAATGTTGCTACTAAATTAGTTGACTTAAGGTTGGTTGACGATGGTCACCTAGACAGGTTGATCAGAATTAGACAATAAAACAAAGATCAAACATCCACCAAAAGAAATTGAGCTTAAAATTTCTGAATTAATATTGATGTACTCATTACTATTTTATAACTAAATATATGTAATATTTATAATGATGATACTGGCTATACATACAATCCTACAAATAACTTTTACCCAGTGTAATTAGTGTAATATTATACCTCTGTTTGTGATTTTTCAGACTGCCTCTCGTACTGAACATCTTTTCGCAACTATTACACTTAAACACTTCGCCGGTAGCATTGCCATCTTTAATCTCTTCATTATTCATTTTCCAAATTTTCCGAGCCTCTTTCCTCATGTTCCGTTTCATTACTCTTTCCATTTCAATTTCATGTTTCCTTTCGATGGGCAATTGCAAGGAATGCCATTTAGTATGGATGAGGAATCTTTTAGGATTACTGAAGAAAAGGGTGCAGTTTGAACATTCATAGAACGTTGAATCTGATACCTCTGAAACAATAACAAACTCTATAAAGAATATGTATTAAAACCTCTATATAAGAATCAGTACTAGACCACTAAGAAACAGTATTAAGTTCAAAGTCGCATTTTTTTTAATCATACAAGTGCAGTAAACAGGTTTAAGCCTCATTTGTTAGTTATAGTTTTCATTGACCTGTAGACATTTGCAATGACCAGGGAGTTGAAACAGTCCTTAAAAAATTTGGCAACATTGCACTACACATCTCAGAGTGATGTCACAACAGACCTGATTCAAGCCGTGTAAGTTTTCTAAAATATTTGCATTTACAAGTTCCAAATATAGATAATCAGAGCAAAGCTGCTACCAAAATAAGTTTATCTAGCCTGTCAAGAGACTTTTTGCTAAAGAATCATTCAACGCATGTGAAATACTTGTACATGTGCTGGTAATAGGATGGACCATGATAAGATTTGCTAATGGCAGACTGGATAATCAAAAATAAAGCCATACCAGTGAAACTACTTAGCAATATAAAGAGTTTTGTTTCTCATAAAACAACATATATCAGTTTTTAACAACAAAGTCTGCAAAGTAGACTAATAATAACTTAATGACAATGGATTTCAGCAAAGTAACGCCTGATACTATTAACTATTTTAACAACAATTAAAAATTAAGTTAACAAAGCTGAAAGTACTCAATATGTTCCTAAATATGCATGAAATCTCAAAAGCAATGGTTCAATCTTAAAGTAAGGTATTAAGTTGTGCAATCATAGTAGATCCAGTTTATTAAAACAGCAATAGCAATAGTAATTACCTTTGCCCATAACTTCTTTAGCAATCTTTATACTATTTTCCGAATCTATAATAGTACCATCTGTCGTACAGTCCCGAGGTACACCAAAAATGTCTCTGTGAAATGGATTACACTGCTCAGAATCTGCCCAACTCGATAACTCTTCCACCTTGACTTCTATACCATTATCTGACTGTGATACTTCTGTATAAACTTCTAAAGGATTTTTTGTCACATATGATGCTAAGGGTTTAACATCATCAGACTCAGACTCACTGCCGTTTGACTGCATTTCAATCTTTATTTCAACTTTTTCTATCTGGTTTTGATTACTTTCTTCATTGATGCTGTCATTGTTCTCAGTTTCAGATGAAATAGTAAAATTATTGTTTCGTTCATCACTATTAATTTCACTTTCAATGCTGTTTTCCGTACTACAACTATAAATTGACTTTATATTTGTGTTGTCATCACCTTTAGTGGGTTCAGCTGTGTTTACATCTTTTTCATCATTGGCTGTAGGATACATGGGTTTAGTTTCGTTGCATATATTGTTTTGAGTTTCTGACTTATCATTATATATATTTTTGGTGTCTGATATTTCATTGCATACATTCTTGTTGACTAATCTATCATTCGATACACCAATGTTGGCTGATGTTAAGTTGAAAACATTTTTGTTATATGATCCTTCGTTATACATTTTGGGTTCATTATACAAAGATTTAGAGTCTGATCTTTCACTAAACATGCTTTTGGGTTCCAATCTCTCATTATACATGTTTTTAGGGTCACATCTTTCATTGAACATGTTTTTGGGGTCAGGTCTTTCATTATAAACATGTTTATTGTCTTGTCTTTCATTAGAAACATTTTTGTAGTCAGATCTGTCATTATACATATTTCTATTACCTGGTCTCTCGTCATATATATTTTTATTCCCAGCTTTTTCACTATACATATTTTTATTATCATTTATTGCAGGGGTTGTAGTTTGTGCATTTTTAATTTGAGACATAGAGTAATTGCTCGAGCTTGTAGGATTATGTATCAGGATATTTTCAATCATCTTGACAGTGTTTTCTAAGCTTCGTCTTCTAGATTCATCTAAAGCGGGGGTTTTTGTGCTTAAATCCAAGTCATAGCTTCTGGTTTCCAGTTTTTGTGTTTTATTCATGGTCAAATCCAAGTTGTTGTCCAGGTAAGGTTTGTCATATGATCTTAAGGGGTTAGTATCCTGGTAATTATTGTAATTGGTGTGACTAACTGGTGCTTCTTTGTGATATGCTTTTGAGTACACTTGAGGGACATTCAAGGGCACACTCTTAGTATGTAAGTTTTGATCCTTATAATCGGCGTATCCAAATTCTTTTCGGTCATAAAAGTTCATATTGGAGCTATTGTCCGAGTGCGTGTTCAAATTCATCGGTAGCAAACCATGTTGCCAACTGGTGTCGTGTAAAGCTGGAGAGTTGTGGCCCATGAAGGATGATTGAAACACATTAGAATGGAAGTTTTGGAAGTGATGCATAGGATTATGCGGACTCATAACAGGGTATCCGTAACCCGGATAGCTTGATAAATTATGCGCATTAGAGCTCTGAGATGCATCGTGGGAAGTTTTACCCATGTTGAATCCGTTTGGGATATTCATCGGGCCATTCAACGTCATGTTTACCGAGGCGCCCATATTAAGTGGCGCCTCGGACGAGCCAAACGGGTCGCTATTATGCAACATTGTCCTTTATTCCACACTATTACACTGTTTAACACTTGTAAAAAGTCTCCTGGCCACAAACACTACTCAATAGAACCATTTTGACGTTATTTAAGATATAAGAAATAAGTTTCTCATTATATACATTTCGATAACACATCAAGGCAGCGCCATGATCGACGGCTTGTCTGTATTGTCATTTATATGTATGTATATGCGTCTCGTTTCATGCAGATAATGTAGCGTAGTAATTAGAAAAATCCTTTTTATATTTTGTATAAGATAATTTTAATTTGTACGGTTGTCATGTTAATATTGTTTACTTTGAATACAATAGGTTTGACGCTCAATTCGTATTTTCATTAGGAAATATCGGTGTAATTTATTTTAAGAATTCTACAATATCTTCAAGAAATATTTAATTCGTTACCATTCAAACGTCAATTACATTGTCACTTTACAAAATATGTCAGTATGACATTACCAAACTAAATAATGAGATGACAAGTTGTCAAAATTTTAATATTGTTGTTTTCTTTCTTAATAACTTTTGTATTTCTGTATAATCAAGGCATTGATACAAATAACCGGAAATGGATGGAGTAAATAAACTAAATAATAATGAAAACTTTTTAAAGTTATACAATGAAAAAAGACCATTGGCATTGTATCACACAGAAAAAAAACAATGTACTTCAAAAGCTTTGAAGCCTAAGGAAGTTATAGCAACAGTTTCAAAACAGCTAAGAGATATACAGAAAGCAGACACTGTAAATAAAGGATGTGTTAAACGTATTGTTAAACCACAACATTCGGAATTTGTGCCAATTAATGCCCTTTACACTCAAGAGGTGAGCAAAACCAAATATTTTATTATTTTTTGTGTACAGTACTTTAAGCATCTACTTGTAATGACAAACAATTAATTTTACGCATTGTGATTGAATTTAACTTAAAAACAACCACAAAGTCCAAACAAATGTTGTTGTAGGTCTTTCAACAATAATTCTGCATTGATCAACACTATGTGAGGAAAGCTTCTTTGACCAAATGATATCAGATACTGTATATCTCCAGTAAAAATTTTTACACACAAATTTTATTGAATTGATGGTATATGCATGCATTTGGTCATTTATCATAGATATAATGTTAGATAAGTTGTTAATTACTTAGCTTATTTATAGCTACAAAATTCAACAAAATAACACATTACATTGCAAACTTATAGTTTAATTTTACTTACTATAATTTATGTCGAAGAAATTATAAAGAAAAAGAAAAACATTGTAATTCTCTACATCTTACAAAGGTTCTTTGTAATAGACTATATGTATAAATCACAAATGCATATTACTGTCAAAAAATAGTGTCCATAGGGGAAAGCGGGATGATACAATTCTCCTATTAGAACATATTTATTCAAATGCTCACAAGTTCAATAAAACTTGATACCTAGAATAATGCTTTGATTTATGCCTACATGGTTTTTTTTTTATAATTTGTTTATTAATGTAAGTGTAGCCTGCAATCCTATTTATAAGGGGTAAATTATTTGGTATACTTTGTATTTCCAGGGGTTTCAACATCATGACATTAACAAATTTGAAACACAATGTGTGACAGATACACAATTGATTAACATAGTTGATAATGTTGAAGCTATGGTTGATGTTAACAATGCTATCGGCCAGGACAACCAAACAGATTCTCTCTATAAAGAATATGATTTAAAAAAGAAAACAATTGAAGGGCACTTTCTAACTGCATGTAATGTAGACAATAATAAAGTTACCAAAGCCAATGACAATGAAGATATCAAACAGTGTTTTAATCAAAATGATGACATATACCTAGATGAAATAAATACAGAAATATACAAAGCATTTAATACATCATACAGTGAAACACAATATGAAACTACATACCATATGCATAAAGAAGACAATAGTTTAAGTTCTAATAATAGTAAAGTAACTGAAGAGATAAATATCATAATGAAATGTAATAAATTCTGTGATAATAAAGAGGAACAGCAAGAAAATAACATTATATATACTAACAAGGATAAAAATGATGATTCAATACATGTAAAAGATAGTTCTCTGCATAGCCTTTGTACAGATTTAAGTATGGAAAATGTTTGTGGTCTCTCTGAGGAGGAGAAGCGTCCAAGCAGTCCTATTTTACAAAATTATAAACCCACAGTAAAGACAAAAACAATGTCGCCATTGATTTATCCCCTTAATACATTTGAGAAATTTGAATCTCTTGCTATGCCTCTAATTGAGGATGATATGGATTTTGAAACTGCAAAATGTTTAATTAATTCTCAGATCATAGATAATCAGTTAATTATCTTAGCTAATACAGTCCCTAATATTCAACAAATATCAGATAATTCTTCACCCAAATTGAATTTATCTAATGACGAGAACATTTCAGATAAAGATGATAATTTTAAAACATTAATACATTCAAAACAAGCAGCAAGTAAGTCCACAAGTATTGAAGATGAAATTCTGTTTAGTAGTGATGAGGAGAAAGAATACGAATATGTTCACTATTCACGAGAAGATTTACCATTAACATGTGCTTTAAAAACCTCATTTTATGAATCTAAAGTTGATTTAGATGAAACAATTTTTGTTGGCTTTCAAACAAGTAGCGATAAATGTATCCAAGTAAGTAAAGATTCTTTTGTTAAAGCAAAAAACTTTTTTCATTCCATTGAAAATGAGAAAAATGACAGTGTAACACTTACAGAGTTAGTAGATATTTATGACAGCAAGGCTTCTCGTTGCAATAACAATGTACCCATCGAAGAGGATTTTCGAGAGGTTTATGATAAAGATAATGTAAATAATATCAATAAAATGATTTCAAAAGGTGATACAATTAATGATGAAAACGTTAAAATTTTGGAAGACACTAAATTTGTTGGATTTAAAACTGCTAATGGAAAATCTATTAATATATCGGAAAACGCATTCTTAAAATGTAATACTGTTTTCAAAGATATTGAAATAGATACAGAAAGTGCTCCAGGTGAATTGAATATGATGCAAAAAAAACGAGAAAATATGACATTTGAAACAGCAGGCAACAAAAGAATTAAATCCTCAGAAGAAGATGACATGAAAATAAAAAATACTGACTGGGATCAAATTTATGCAGTAGAAAATCAAAATATTCCAGTATGTGCTGATTGGCTCACCAGTATTAAAGCTACCCCTAATGATGATTACTTGAAAATAGAAGATCAAATACTTTTACAAGAATTTGAAAATGAATCTATAGAAGAAGCATTACACAAACACAGTGCAACAGAAAACAATGTGTTGCAATCGGTTGTTACTAAAACAGAAATTATAATAAATAAATCTGATGCTTCTTTAAAAACCAGTGACAATTGTTTGAAAGACAAAGATCGCGTCAGTGAATCAGCCGTAAGTAAAAACCTCGATGTGGAAATATCTGACTGCGCCAATAATTCTCATTTACAAGATGCTAACAAGTTTTTTGGTTTTAAAACTGCTAATAATAAAGAAATTAGGGTGTCTAGTGAGGCATTGGCAAAAACTAAAGATCTATTTCATGATATTGGATTTGAAGATTTAAGTAAGCATACAGTAAATACTGATAAGCTTGAATGCAACGGTAACGATGAAAATGTGATGAAATCCTCAACTGTAAAAGATAATAACTGTGTTAAGAGTATTTCTGAATTTAAATTTCAACAACCAGAAAATAAAGATCCACGACTTATTTTTCAAGGCTTTAAAACTGCCAGTAATAAAGTGTTAAAGATATCCAAAGAAGCTCTATCAAAGAGCAAAGAAATCTTTCAAGATATTGATTTAGTCTCTACTAGTAATAATGATTTATCAAGGAGATTTAATGAAGGTAGTGTAAACTTAACACATAAAAATGATAAGAACTCTAGTAATACACTGGCGTTCCAAGGTTTTAAAACTGCTAGTAACAACTGCCTTAATGTATCAGAAGAATTTGTTGCTAGAACTAAAAACGTATTTAAAGATATATTGCAATTTGATGTTAACGACAACACAGAAATGCTATCACATTTCAATAATGATAGTACAAGTAACGTGAATAGAGACATTTCTAATGTAAAATTCGATTCTGGATTATTGGGATTCAAAACCGCTAATAATAAACCCGTTATTGTTTCTGAGGAGTCACTTTTGAAGACCAGAAAGATTTTTGAAAACATTGATGCTATTGATAACAAAAATAATATTCTGTCTAAAACTACGGAATGTAGGAATGATAACACAGTAGGGGGATCTCATAAAAATAAATTTACGAGTAAATCTTTAAGCAGTGAAGTTATAGGTTTATCAACGCTTAAAATTGCAACTAATAAGTACGAAATTTCGCACAATGCTAATCTTGTAGTTAAAAATGTCAACGATGATAATACTATTCATAGAAAAGATGAAATAGAAAAACTCGATTGCTGGGATGTCAAGCAGGAACAAAACCATAATACTTTTAAAGGATTTCAAACGGCCAGTAATAAATGTGTGAAAGTATCAGATGAAGCAATAGCAAGGAGTCGAAAAATATTTGAGGAAATTAATTTTGATAGTTATAATGACAAAGATCAGTTTAGAAGAAGAATATGCGTTACTGATGGCTATAAAAATAATGAAAATGTAGAGATCTCAAGTAATAATGTTAATAAGTCGCCAAAGTTTGGTTTCAATGCAGTTAATAAGAAATCTGTTATATTATCTGAAGATTCGTTAAATAAATCCAAGCAGTTAATTTCTGAATTTGGCAATGAATTAAAAAAGACAACTAAAAATACTCTTGACCCGAAATGTAACAAAATCTCACCGATTAATATTGAAAACAATAAAATGTTGCATAATACGTTAGATACACAAATATTAAATCACTTTGAAGAGACTTTACACACAGAAGATTTTTATGATGACCCAACTTTGAGACAGTGTAAACGATCTGGCAGTCCTATTCTTTCATGTCCAAAAGCAAAGAAACGTAAGAAGTTCGAAACTCCTTACAGAACTGGCACAGAGGCACCGAATATTCAAAAGATTGAATATAAAAGAAACAAATCAGACGGACCGTATATATTTCCGCAACATTACAAGCAAACAAAAGTATATTCTTTGAAAGATTTGGACAATTCGAATAAAACTGAAATGAATGCAGTTCGAGATCCATATATTTTAAATTTCGAATTTGACACATTACTGACATTTGAATTTGAGGGTATTCGCAACGATTTCACAGATATCAAATGGACAACAGATAATATCAAGACTTGCTTTGTTGAATCTGTGAATAACAAAATAATACCAGAAGGCTGGTT
>DWPA01005379.1:0-11876 GCA_018251375.1 Calpodes ethlius
ACCATTTCGTAGTTTCAAATGATTGATTGGTTAAAATAGGAATTGTTTTGTCTAAAAAGAACATCGTTCTTCTTTACTTTCTTTTGTTTCATACTATTATTTAGCTACTATTTCTAATATCTTTCCATCATTTTGATTCTGCTTGAACTAAAAACCTGGTATTACAGTATCTATTAAGTTATTCATGGTTATGTCCAAGTCTAATTAATTATGCATCGAGGTAAATCGTAATATTAACATTCACAACTTACTTTTTCAATGACAACCTTGTAACTTAAATCTATAATATGGATGATATACTTTTCGGTGCTTTAGTTTTACTACAGCGGTAGTACTTAGTTACTTAATACTTAGTACAAAGTACTCTTTACTTAGTACTTAGTACGAAGTACTTATTACTTAGTATTTAAAACGAAGTACTTATTACTTAGTACCTACTTCTCATTCCTAAGTAGGTACTTAGTTACTGAGTACTTAGCGCTTTGTCCACAGCGATGTGACTGCTCGCAACCTATTTCGGTCTCTCGTAGGGCTGCGGCTGCGATTCTCCTGCGGTTAACCGGATGATTGCTATTTGCACTATGCGTTTAGTCTACAACTGCCCACTCAATGACAAATTACCGCATTAATAAACGTAGCGCCCTTATTAACGCGTTTATCAATACAAATTATAGAAAATATTTTTTGTATAAATCTCCTTTAATGTAACCAAGCATATACACGTTAATCTTGTCGCGTTAATTAACGCGCATTTTGGAATAGCCGTTGAGACTGACGATAAAGCAGGTGGGCCAGGGACGTTACAGCTAGTCTAAATACAAATCAAGTTTATGATTTGTACTTATAATCTTTAAACATGATTATTTTACAACTTAATTATAATGGGTTTAAGAATAAATTTTCCAAACAGGCTTTTGCTTGCGGTCAATATATTTAATTACTTGATTATTGATTGTAGCGTTTTCATTAAGAAGAAGGCCATGGCTAGGACAGGGGGTTTAGGTTAAGTAGATGGTACTTGCCATAAAATAATAAAGTCATTTTTTATCTGTATATTATTATGTGTACAAAGAAGAATAATAGAAGAATTTTACCTACTTATGCATCCATACATTTTTATTTCACAGTTCCCACGGGAATGCAAAATTTCAAACGTTTTGTATTAACTGTTATGATTTGACTTAGATTTTATCTTAAGTAAGTTTTACTTAACAAACGCCTTCCGAATTAAATACAATATATTAAACCTGAATAGCTTTAAACATTGTAGCCGAAAGAGATTATAATACATGATAAAGCTATTTCCATTAAAAACAGCTGGATCCTCCACTATTCGATAAGATTCTCTATTTAATAACGCAACGTCATAATTTTAGCTCCTGATGGTGTATGACGAAATATTTTTTCGTAATAAAATCGCAAAAAGACCGTATATGAGCTCATGTAAATAAATAAATTTCATACTTTATCTGGTTGTAACCAGTTCATGTCTTATTATTCGTAGCTTTCAAGTTTTATAACGCGAGTTTTATCGCTGCAAGAAGAATTTTTATGTACTTATTTGATTTGGGAAACAATCCTGGCACGCCTTTTTATTGAAACTTTAATTTATATTCATTGAAAAAGTTAATTAAATTAAATAAATAGTCCTAGTGTGAACTTTTTCATGTTGTATCCGAGTTATTTTTAAATTACCATAAATTATAATAATAATTCCTTTATTGCGAAACCACAAAGGATGACAATAATCTATTAGGTTCAGTTACAATATGCAGCTACGGATGCGTTATAAAATACCCTAGTAATATATGCAATATATTTATAGGTAACATAACTAAATTCAATTACAATATTAGACAGAAAATATTAAAAATGTAATAAATGTCAACGAATGTCCAGTTACATTAAAAGTATTAACAAAATAAATAGAATTCTAGATAAAATGAATTATTTGTCATATTTAAGTATTAGTTTATGTCATAAAAACAAAGATACACTTGGATTGCTTACTTATAAAGGAAAAGAATATATGTACATTCAACAAGCCTATTGAAGTTATACGTTTAAAGTTGAAATAGATGAATCTAGTGCAATCTTTGTATGCAGCGATTACCTCTGGTGTATCAAGTGGTAGATCGTACCCGAGCTCAAGGCGTGCAACTATCTCCTTTATTGTCTTACATAATCTGTAATTGCTTTTTCACACAGCCGCGTAACTAACAGATATTTCTTCCTACTTCTCGCATGCTGATCCGTCTTCGTCTGTACTTCCGCTCACTGCCATGATGCGTAGTGTACGAACATGTAATGTTTTGTTCCACTTTTTGTGTAATTATCTCACTAATGAAATAGTCTCACTCGGTTTCACAGTTTGCGCTATGCGCTTGCGTGTTATGTGATGTGTGAAAGATCAAGTAACGCTGTGTTTAAACACTTCTTATGAGGCCAATGACGCGTTTCCTGGAAACAATTGAAAATCGTTTATTTTCTACATAGTTAATGGTATTTGCTGAGTCAATGGTTACTACTGTTACTAATAAGCCATTTTCTTCGCAATAATATACAGAGGTTTAATACGTTATAAACTCAAGATACAGGATTGTCAAACATTGATAGGTCAAGTAAAAACAATATATTACGTAACACTGAAATTCAAATGCTGATCGATAAACTTGTAAGGTTTTTAACCTGTATTATTTTATACTAAGAAATAAAAAATATAGTAACGAGTGACTGATAATTGCTGCTGAAGCTAAACGGATTTGACTGAAGAGTAAGATACGACCAAAGTAACATGAAAAATGTAAAACAGAGTGAATCTATATTTACACTATTATAAATAATAGCTATTATAAATAAAGGCGAAAGTGTATTTGATTATTTGTCCTTTTTTCGCGGCGCCATGGAGCATCGCTATGGTATGATCTTTTGGTTTGGAGTTAGATGGGAGGACGACGAGTACTATAGACTACTTTTGACCGCAAACATCTCATTTTTGTAGAAAGATCCACTATGATGTATATTTCAGCCAAAGTGAAGGAAATGTTTACTAACAAAGCGTCGCCTAGCAACCATTGATAAAAAGAAATTGACAACCTTTTTATTGTTGTTCTTTTCACTCACACGAGCGGAGCCGCAGGCAACATCGAACAGCATAATAAGGTGGACCAATTTTCGTTATTAATTGCAATGTAAGTAGAAGACATTTTAATTATGTCGTACGAGATCAATATTTAGTTAATTGATTACAACTCAATACTCATTTTGAGAGGTGTAAGAAATAGGAGAAATAAAGCGTGTGTATATCATTTCCGCGTAATTCTTACATACATATATGTATTAGCATTGAAGCCCAGTAACAGAATTGTAATACATAAAGTAATTTAATATCAATGTTGACTTCATTCTAATTGTCACGTAAATGTATCATTAACCATCATCAGGTCAAACCATAACTATCGCTGCTGGGCTCGGGTCTCCTCGCACGATGTGAGGGGTAAAAACCGTAGACCACCACACTGGCCAAATAAGAACACACCGTTGAGAACATTATGGAGAACTCACAAGCGTGCAGGTTTCCTCACGATGTTTTCCTTTACCGAAGCAAGTGATAAATAACTTTATGATATGCACATAACTTTTTGACACTTAGAGGCGCATGAAGGATTCGAACTCACGCCCCCAAGTTCGAACCACTAGGCTATCACTTGCTCTTTAACACAATCCTTAAAACTAAATAAACTGAACCAGAAAGTTAGTTCTATTCTCTATAAAAATAAAATAATATTTTTAAATTTTTTATTTAATTAATTCAAGTAAAACTTAAGAAACACATTAGAATATCGACAATTATAAGCTCGTGTATAATTAAAAACATTGTATTAATTTATTAATGCGTCTGTCATGTACGGCCTGGCTTATCTCATGGGAGAACTATTCGAAGTCGTGTCTAGAAAACTAAAAATGGAAATATATTCTATAATAATGGCTACATAGATGCCAATAATAGATAATCATAAGAAGTGACTTCCCGTTATTTCATTCATTGTGTAAGCAATTATTAGAAGCGTTCGTACTTGTACAATTAAAAAGAAACAAAAAAATATAGTCTAAGTCACTCAGTAATAACGTAGCATTCTACTGTTGAATGAATTTTTAACCAATACATAAAAATTCATACATAAAATATTACCTCTTAATAATATTAAACTAAACTAAAACATGACGTGCGTATACAATTACCAAATTCTTCATACACGCGTCAATGTCGCGCGACGGTTTAAACGCAACCAACGAAGCTACTTTCATTGAGCAATGTCCTTGTTTACAATCAAATATTAAATAATTTTAATTGCGCGACCTCCGCTGCGTGAATCGCATTGGCAGCCTACAAGCGATGTTTCGTTTATGGCTCACGAATTTATTATTTATCTACTCAATAATTACTTACTCCTACACATCGGTCGTGATTATTTCAACCGTTAGAATTGAAATACTCACGTTTGTTTCAATAATATTGTTCTTTGTTACACACAAAATAATAATGTGTTACGTAGTACTTCGACAATTACTAGATCTTCAATGTTATTTCATAAATAGTGAGGAGATATTGAAGTCTTCGTGAAACTCAATGAGTTCCATTATATCCAAGCTATAATATTTCCGTTAATAATATGTAGTTGTAATAATGAGTTTTATTTCCAAAATGTGTTTATTGATATCAAAACGTATCAATAAGAAATAATAATAAAGAAAATCGGTTAAAAACAGACAACAAAATAAGGTGTACCTTTAGCCTACTTATATACAGATAATTCCGACAATAAGTTATAAAATGAAGAAAATACTTAAATAAGTAGGCGTGTATGTGTAAAGCTAGAGCTTTAGCGTAGTGTATTTACTAATGAATAATTACGTCCTGGGTATTACAATATATACCGATGGATAAAACTGAGATGCGGTGATTTTGTCAGCTAAAAACTCTTTACTATAGTATTCAACTAGTATAATTAATTAATTTATATTTTAATAATCATCATATATTTTCTTCGCGGATTATTGTTGATTGTTGGATTGTTCATAATATTATTTAGAGTCAACATCACAATCCATCCAGTCCACTGCTGTGCACTGGTCTCCTTTTACAGTGTGTACAGGCAATAGTCCATTGCGCTGGCCAAATACGGATTGGCAGACTCCACACGCCTATAAGAACATTATAGAAAGCTCTCAGGTATGCAGTACTCACGATTGTCCTACACCAAACCAAGTGAACAATAAAAATACCATAACTTTTTAAAAATAAGAGGTGCATGCAAGATTCTAATCGGCTATCACTACTCGGCTATCACTATTATTATTAATATTTATTGTTAAATAACGCACGTCTATATGCCACTTCGATAGATTACGTCACGCCTAATAAAGTTCCATCTATGCCTCTTTAAAACCATCTTGAACATAATGTTTAAACATTAAATAATAGATCGGTAATACAATCAGTTTTATGATACCCTGTTTCTAACAGCTTTTATAATAAAGAGCATTACATAATGTGTCAGCAAAACTTCTGATCCGGAATAAGCTTATTTCGCCATCCCACTAAAGAAGCATATAGTTCTATCCGGCTCGTTCACATAACGAGCGATAAAGATTACGAACACTACCGTCTATAGGTTCTCAAAGTTACCACACTGGCCACTTGTAAAGATTTTATATTTGGAACATACATTATACAGATTAGCAAAAAATATATATATGTGAACAACTTTTATTTTAGTTTAACATTAGAATTGTTCTGATAGAAAAATCACACTCAACTGTAATTATTTGTCAATATACTTATAGATATATTGATATACTTCATATAGAGTTGATTAGTGATGTCTAAAATGAGGGTATTACCCAAATTAATCTGAGTTACTGTTTTTTTTTACTTCGACTCCAAGTAACCAGTTATTTCTTCTTAGTCAACAACGTGGCGATAATGTCTTGGCGATGTACCCTCAGCTTCTTCTGTCGCTCCCTCCTCCAGTGTCACAATAACATATTATTTCCCACTTTGAGAATAACTGGTCTAATACAATGTAGAGCTGTTGAATAATTGTTGAATCATAAAAAAAGATAACTTCCACGTTCGTAAAAGTAAAAGATAAAATCAGAATCATCTATAAAAATAGTTTTAAACCTTTTCATTTTAGTTTTGGATTTGAAAGTAAGAAAAAGAAACACTTCTAATCTTATTTGAAAGATCTATGTTGAGTTCTTGATTTTTAATTGCGTTATGTTGAAATAATGTGCTGAATTTAACAACTAGGTACGAGTAGTCAGTAATAGAAAGTAACTTTGAGTTCCGGATAATTCTTACAGAAATCATGGATCTGATAATTACTATAAAATAATTATCACTGAAAAATATTTTGTTTTTTTAAAAGCTAATATTTAACTGCCAATATTGCCAGTTTATTGTATTAAAACTATTTTCTCTTATTTTACGAAGTTGAAATTCGACACAAGTCGGACCTGATACTTCTGCACTTGGTTGTTCCATACGAGGTTACTGCAGTTGGTTCCATACGAGGGAACTCCTCATCAGTAAACAGCCTACTAAATTTTTTACTGATCCTGTTCTTGGTTTGTTGTTTTGTTTTTGTTTTAAAGTCTGTTCTTGGTTTTTCAAACAATTAATTTATTTAATATACATCTTAAATAATTGTATTAACATACATATATACAAGGTCCAGCCTTCTATACTTTTTCTCGGTTAACTTTAACCAAGTCTCTAACTTCAACGTACGTGCTTTATACTTTCAATAGAGTAGGTACAAAGCTTTTCACCTCACGTTTTAATATAACTAAATAATATTAGTTAATTAATATTCAAACGGCTACCGTAGACATTCAGATCTCAGATAAGATACACGATCCTGCAAATGGCTTTAAATGACCCTGCAACGAACGGTCCCGAGTTTGATTCACGGCCAAGGCAGGACAATAAGTCAATTCCAAAGTAACACTTTAAGTATAATACTTTAAATATAATATTTTAAGTTATAATAAATAAATAAATGTTGATCTTCCATAGCATATTAAATCCTGTGTTTAATTGTTCATCTCTGATAACAATTCTGTATAAACACCGCAATCACTATTTGTGGAACAAGGTTTCTCAATGTGTGCAAGAAACATTTTCTAACAAAAAGTTATTTGTTGCTAGTATATGTTGCCGAGTTCAACTTGTAGAATCAGTCAACATGTTGTTACAATCAATGCCATTTGTTATAATTTTTTTTTCATTCTACAGATTTAATCAATATTTGCTAATTGAATAGCTTGTTACTGAGCGTTACTTACTCTCTATTGCATTTTGTTTATTTATGTTGATAGCTATGTGGACGCGTTGAACAACTTTTAACAAAAACTTGTCACAAAAGTTATGAATTTGCATAATATTGCTTAAAAAATGAAATGCTTCGTTGATTCAATGCACAATAACTAAAAGATAAGTATTTTATAACTGTATGTTAAATCGGAATATTTTTGCAACGTAGTACCTATATACATGTCGTACATACTGTCTATTTATATATGTTAATGTAATGATTTATGGACATCACGATTCATCGTCTCATTAATAAGTATTAAGTAACATGATAATATGTTGTGTAAAGTATTTTTAATTAATCTCCTATATTATGCAGCGCAAGAATTTATTATAGAATACTGATTTTTGCTACTGTTTTATATACTTCTTGATATGACGATACAAGATGGAATCCATTACAGTTTTTTTTTTAATTTTGTATGTTTAGTTGTTACCATTTATCTCAAAAACAGTTTAACCTGATATCGATGATGTATCATACTAATTTGAAATGAAATTCAGGGTTCATTTTATTTTAATTCATTCATTAGGATGATGATGATGATGATGATGATATTTATTTAAAGAATTTCGTTTGAACATTAATCGAGTGTGAGTGGTAACGGGTACAATTACCTGAAAACAGAAATAAGAACGGTTCCTAGTTCGATAATGAATTAAAAATCAATTCCACAACTAGTCATCTTTGTTCGCATTAATGTCACGAAAGTGTTACTTCAACATAAGTCAGATAAAGAGACAATTCCGTAACCAAAGCGCATTGCCAATCGGTATTTTAATGAACCGGCATCTGGCATCGCATGATGCGGTTGAGTCGAGACGCTTCGTGACAATGCCTTTACGAAATATGAGACGCTAATTAAAACTTAAATTGTCGCAACTTAACGCTTCCAGCGAATTTTGGCTTGGATAGAAAATAATAATAAATATTTGTGACTACCCTAATCCATAACCGCATATTATAAATAAATGGGTCTGGTTTCAATAACTGACTAAAAATACATTACGTGGCCTATTCTGTTATTAATATAGTCCTATGATCGGAACTTGTATCAATATGTAACCATTGAAGAAAAATTTGAAAATATAATTAGGGTTGTGGGTACCTCTTAACATTCTGTCAATATATACATAAAGTTAATGTCGCCTCAAGATATTTAATGATTGGTTGAAGGTTTGAAAGTAGTTCCACTCGTGTGCAGAAAATGTCTATCATTATATTAATCTCAGTTTATACTTGAGTTCAGTTCAACGTACTCCTCTGCGTGAGGTATACTTTACATAGCCTCTCCTGTTGCTACTTATATTTAATTATGTACCTACATGTACACGTATTGTTATTGAGATATAAATCTCTCTCTAACTCTTATCCTACTGAAATAGACTGTGAATTGGTTGTTATGTGTTACGGTTGTAGTGTCAGAAAGCTAACAAATAGTAATATATTTAATATTATTGACGCTCATTGGCGTTGACAACCATTTTTCAATGTCTTTTCTGTAAATAACATAAAAAATAGCGGTCATAGGACTGCCAATAGAAGTGAAAACTTACAACTTAGATTTTAGTCTTAAAATTGACAATTTTATAATATTTAAATTAAAATCATCAACGTTAATCTACTCTCACATTTATAGATACCATAGACAAATTAACATGTCAGTATCGATTTCTTTCCCTACCGAAAACGCTCAACGCGGCTAAAGAAGATTTATTTCCAAAATATATGATTACCAGATGATTTACACGTGGTATACGACTACATATATTTAAATAGACAATACTTAGATATTCTTACAACATTAGTAGATTACAAATGCGACCTACACATCCAAACAACTTGCATTTCTCTATCCATTATTAGGCAGTATACCATCTTATGCGATCGTAGCGGTTAAAAGATTCCGCAGAGATTGAACGCTTCAATCAAATGGACCGAAAGTTGCTAAAGATCCATCCGAATCCAGGACGTAACAGCGATTATGCATTGTTATCGGTGCCATGTAATTTGTATATTGCATTCGGTACAGTCTACGTAAATTGCCTTAACTACATGATAATGCGGTCGTTTATGTGAAAATTAATCGTTTGTCTATGCAGCTTGGACGTAAACGTACAGTAATTTAAATTTGGAATAACTTCCGCGTCATAATACGTCAATAAAATGGCTACTTTTACACGTTTATGAAACAACGTATATGGGAAATATTTTCTTTTTTTTTAAATAACGTCGGTTTTATCTTCATAGCTTGGTATTATTTTAAACAATATCAGGTTCGTAGAATAACAAATACGTGGTTTGAATGTCATAATAATAAAAGTATTAATAATATTTTAGTATATCTTCGGACAACTATAAATCCCAGTTACGTGTGAGTGATATTTGTTTATAAAAATATCCTAACTAACAATAGATAGTTAAAACAAGAATATAAAAGAATCATCCCTGTCGGACGAAAAAAACAGGACTGATATATTTTTTTTTCAACCCCCATTAAATTATCAGTTAATTGCTACTAAAAATATAAGTTTTTTTCACCTATAATCTTATTCACATCATGGTTATTTTTATTTTATTTCACAAAGCAAATATTATCGTATACTTTCCTGAATGAATTTACCAATACGAATGACTTAGAACAGTATTATTGTAATAATTGTAATTAAAATTAAGATGAATTTTAGATTTTATAACGATTTATAATACGTGAAATTAAATCAGAGCTGAACTTGAACTAAAATATTTAACTTTACATAAATAACTAAACCGTCTTAAAATAACCAGTACCTTCAATACTTTTCAAATAAACCACAATAGAACAGGTAACAAAAACCTGAGTCTGTACAATTACAATTATTCCGTTAACTTGGTGACTACCAAAAAATAAATTAAAATTACGACAACGTTCAGGGAATTCGAATTTGACAAATCAGTGAGTAAAAACCACAAGAATCGCTTGTTATTTGTAACTGGGTCGCATGGAACTTTATTTCGAAAATAAGACACAATTACTTCATAAAATAAAATATAAAAAAAATCTTGAAAAATGTTGAAAGACATTTGTGATGCGGCATCCGTTTATTTTTCGATCTCGATGTAAGTCTATAGATATAAATTACCACCGGATAGATAATTTATTCATTAACTAACAAATTACAAAAATCTTATCTCAACTTACAATGTAAATTTGATTAAACTTTCTCGAATTGACAATAAAAAAATGTCGCTATCAAATGTCGCTAAGAGAGAAAAAAAACTAAAAATTTCTTTATTACGTTTGTGAATGTACGTTGGCATTACGTAGTTATTTTGAATGATTGTTTTCTAACCAATTCTACCACAATTACTTCTTAGAAGAAAACGCAGTCATATGTCTACGGGAAAGAGCTTTGTCATTGTATTTTATCTGATAACCTTGACAGACTAACGCAATGTACCATAGACTATATGAATAGATAACGTTATAATAGAATTTACTATGTGATATAAACGGTGTCGGCACTTTTACAGTCATCAAAGTGACTGTTATTATACTGTGATGTAGGTTACTTTCTATCCGGGAAAATAAAAAGTATTTTTTGTAACAAATAAATCTATTTTATTGGCTTCGTGCAATCGCTGCCTTGTTAGAAAAATACTTATGCACCTACAAGAAAGGTTTAATACGAGAAAATAATAATAGTTATATATCAGGACTTCGTTAAAGATATAATGATTGAAGCTTCAATCGCAATGATTGTAATGGAATGCTGTACATTTATAAAGTAACGAAGTTATTTATTTAAATGTACGCACAATTATTTTCTCCTGATGAAATTATAGAGAATTCCTTACAAAATTAAACCAAGAACACGATTGACATATTCCGCTGTCAAAAATATTATTAAGTTTGGATGCGACATCGTTTATAACGCCTGTTTTGTTTTCCCCAACAATTCAGCATTAAGAAGATGTAGGACAACAACCGAAAAGGTATCTTGTACGTATTTATTTACAGATGAGTGCAATAAACTCGGACGTGTCAATGATCGCAAACACCAGCAAATCATACTACAGTGAGTCATTGTTTAGCTAAGATGTATTGCATAAATATTGATCGGATCGACTACCTAACTGTACGCCAAACCGCTAAACCACAGGGCGATATGTAGACAGGTACATAGCGGGTATGAAACGTACGTCATATTACGTCGAATACAATGATAATCTTCTTATTATTAAAAATAAATTATGTATCTTATCCTATGATGATTTTATCACTAGACACAATTGTTTTTTCTTTTTGAAACTATGCATAAACTTATATGTTAAAAATCTAAGAAATAAGTACAATATTCATAAATTGTGAGAAAACCACCAATACATTTAAAATCATTATTCCCTAAAATATAAAATCAATTACTGACAACGATATTATTATAATATCATGAGAAGTGAAAATCTAACGGCACTCAATAAATTTACACCTACCTTCAAGTACCTACAAATTAC
>DWPA01005380.1:0-11876 GCA_018251375.1 Calpodes ethlius
TATTATATAAAAATAGAAAAGTATTTGAAAAATCTTTACATATAACCTCCATATGAAATTTGAAATTATTATTTTATGGCACCAAAAAAAGTAAAAAAAAAAATTACCTAAATTTGTTTAGGTTATTAAATTACAAATTGTCTTCTTATATTTATGAGATATACATAGGAGAATAGTGATGTGCCGTTACAGATACGAACGAAATCTAAAAGCTATCCTAGTATCCGCAAGATATAAAACTATGTAATTATACTGTAATGTTTTTCTATTTAAATACAACAAAACCTGAGCATTACAAACAATGCAACCTCCTTCGTTATAGCGCCAGTAATTCAAAGTAAGGAAAATCAATCTACAAAACAGATTTCATTGCAATCTGAATAATAAATTCAGATGCGTCATGGCTTTTTCATGAATGATGTCATCATATTATTTTTCTTGAGTTGAGAAACATGATTTATGTCCATTCTTTGGAAATACAATGTAACTGTGCGTCATACGTTCTAGATATACCTGCAACTGGTCAGTGGTAGCCATTTCTTGCTTTTCTTCACCAATTTTTTTTTTGTTTCCAAATAGTTAATTTACTTGAAGCAATTGTTACTATTTTAACGGATGTTTAGACATTTTTCAGGAACTCTATTTTGTGTATCTGTAGCTAAGAAAGTGTATTACAAAAAATAAAACTGACATCAAAAAAAATACAAAATGAAATAAAAAATCGAGAAATAACTGAATGAAAAACTGAACATATTACTTGTTCGTTTAAATGAATATGAAGATAAATGAGAAGGATCATTAACTAGTAAGTAACAAGATTAACAAGTTTCAAGTAACAATTAAAAAAAACAAAAGAATAGAGATTTTTTTTTAATTAAAAAAAAATGCCAAACGACATTCATTAACAAGTAACTAACAAGAACAACTAAATTAAAATAACAAACATAAAAAAATACAACCGAATTCAAAACTTTATCTTTTTTTTAATCGGTAATAAATAGCCAATCACTAATATAAGTAAAACGTACGAAAACACGTCCAGAAATGTTTACGATTCGCGTACAGAGGTAAGCCTTGGTTCTTACAATGTAGTACTAATAAACAAAGAAAAATAAGATATTCCCGAGGTCCGTCCTTAATTCAGTTGCGGAGGAAAATACACCTGCCCATTGACGGACAGTTGGACAGTAGGTATCTTTATTTCCCGGACGTTTTAGTACCCGAAACGACTATGTGTTGATCCGCATAGTGCTGTACCGCTCGTATATCCGTTGCTGAACCGTAGATTGTCATGAAAGAAATATCATGAACAACATAGTTAGTCTTTTATTTCCAATTCGAACTTGTTTAGTTCAATTCGATATCAATACCTATGTGGTATAAATATAAGTATTGGCGCGATTGATATTTGTAATTAATAACGGACTTCTCTCGCCTCTTACGACACCCTGAGATTGATAAGTATTCTAAGTCTCACCAATTAAGCCATGTTTCCGTCAATAAGACTTATCACCACGCACAACTCCTTTCTAAATAAATATTCTATCTATCTACCTTTAAGGAAGTCCACTGCTGGACATAGGTCTCCCCTAATTTGCGCCACTCAGACCGGTCTTGAGCCTTCTGAATCCAGTGAACACCCGCTGTCTTCTTCAGGTCGTCAGGTCGTCAGGTCAGGTCTTCAGGTCGCTGGGCTCGGGTCTCCTCTCACAATGTGAGGGGTACAGGCCATAGTCCACCACGTTAGCCAAGTGCAGATTGGTACACTTCACACACCTTCGAGAACATTACGGTGAACTCTCGGGTGTGCTTTCTTCACGATGTTTTCCTTCACAGAAGCAAGAGATAATTAACTAGTAATACACGCACATAACTTTTTGAAAATTCGAGGTACGTGCAGGTTTGGAACTCACGCTCCACGTTCGGGAAACCAAAGTTCGAACCACTAGGCTACCACTGCGTGTTGTACTTTAGTGTTGTAATATCCGAAATATCCGTAAATACCTCAGAGGTACGTGCAGTTGTTTTATAGTAGCAGGTAAGGTAGGGCAGGTCGGGTGAAACACCTTTTTACTGGCACTGTTAATAATTACGCGCCTAATTTGATGTGGGAACCTCGCGAGTTGTTTACGAGTATTTGGGGCAAAGTGGGATGACTCGCTATAGTACGCATCGGGTTTAGAGGTGTACTGTAACATTGGACTGAAACATGCAAGAGATAACAATCTACATTCTTTATTCTAAGCTTACAAACAGACAGTATTTATCTGGTATCAATTTTATTTTTATAGCATCACTCGGGTTAGGTTACACAAAATCTGTATAAAACATAAATATATAAGCACTTTGACTGAAACCTGAACCAGGGGCCTCTGGTGTTAATATATCTCACTATAATGATATTACTGTGTACATTAGATACCTTTCAAATATCCATTCATGTACCTACTGCCCTCGTCATCTCTGTCTTGGTCATTGCTCAAAGACCTAGAGTGAAGAAGATGGGAAAGCAATTACAAACAATTGATACTTTTCTCACCACGAATCCTCGTAGTATTGTTTGTGAATACGGCTTAAGGAACCGAATAATTTCTTACAGGTGACAATATTAAATCAGACTAGGCATTAGGCAGTACCAAATCAATATTGATTGGCAGTACAACAGGGTGGTCGGGTGATATCAATACGGCATTCGGTCGACGATCGAGTTACAAGACAGTGGTCTCAAGGCGGGAAACCTGACCAATGCTAATACGATCTAATCATCCACGGTATCAAATCCTCTACCGTTATTGATCCAGATTCACTGATAGATAGATAATATAAACGAAATAAATAAACGGTAACACACTCATACCCCCGCAGTAGGATTCCCTGTGTGTGCGGTATGGACACAACATAAATAACACGTCACTAACATCCATGACCCGAGAACACATTTATCTGTCACATAAATATCTGCACCGGCCGGGAATCGAACCCAGGACATCTTGCTTCGCAGGCAAGGCCACTACCAACTAGGCTACGTTACAAGTTAATTTTTTTTTTTAAATTGAATACCAACGTAATAAATAAATTTATTACGACATTCCAAATTTGAAATGATCGTAACAAAACACGCTCAAACAACTCAACACGACACAATTCCTACATCGCTATTTTATAATTCTGTAATCTGTATTTCTAATTATATTTTATCTATTTCCTTTGCGGTGATAAATAAAAAGGTAAAACATATGTATATGTATTCATTATGTGTAATTATTCAATTTCATAACAAATTAAGCTGTCGTGTTAAACATTTAATTGATTAAAAGTACCGATATCAATACAATTACTCACAGAATTAATGGATTTTGATGGACCAATTAAGATGTCCTCGATTGCACTATATCGCTTTGATTATCGTTATCATCAAATTTATTTAATTATGAATCAATATCGATTAGTACCGACAATCGATGTATTTTTACTAACATTATAAAGGGGAAAATTTGTATGTTTCATTGTTAGTTTTCCTTTATTTCACAGATAAAGATATACGAGTATACCCATTCCAAATTACAGCTTTCTCGTACTAAGGATCACTGACAATGATGTAGACGAAATTTTTTTGACTTAGTTGAAAGAAAGGAATAAAAAAGTGCATTGTACATAGAGTAGTGACAAATAATAAAGACCAAGTTTATCGAATAATATAAAATTGAGACTCGCATTCGAAATTCGACTATAATTCATAAATCCAAAGAATTACTTCACATCGACAAGCATTTAATATTTTAATCTGTTCAGCTTGACTTTAACCATAAACAAAAGAGTATCTGCGTATAATTACGCGTGTGTGTGTGTTAAATGAAATATACGATATTTATTTTTATCAATTTTATATGTTTGTTATTCATATTATTTAAAAAATATTAGCTTTCTGCACACCGCCATGTAAATATTAACTGTGTGTTGGTACTCGTAATTAACGTAAAAAAGGGTAATTTTTGATTATTTATTGAAAAATATTATCATTGAAACCGGCATTTGTTTCAGCTGATAAAATAATGTACCTTTGTCGAATTTAATTTCAAGTTTTATGACATTTTGTTTGTAAATGTCCATACGAAGCTGAAGTGTGCGTATTCGGATATGGTCTTAGTGGGCGATTTGTTGATTGATTAGTCATACAGCGATTGTAATAGCACAGGTGGAACGAAATATTGTCATAGTTCTCTATAAGCGATGACCTGATACTTTATTTGCACTGATACGTATTGTTAGTCATGCGATATCAATGAGACAAAGGTATTAATTAATGCTACAGATTATAAAACATTTAAGCATAATGCCTTTGCTACATCTGCGTTAATGTTAACGGCTGTGAAATGTGCATTAATTAGCGCGTTAATTTTATAACTGACTAGATTAATGAAGTCTTTAACAAAATATTTTTTAAGAATTAGTGTGTCAAAACGCACTGTAGCACGCTAAATTGTCAATCTGGTGGTGTTAGGACGCAGAAGTGGCGCCTACATTATGGATGTAAATGTGTGTGTATGTCACAGTTATCGACGGCTAGGGATGGTAGCAATGCAAGCTAGTTTACAATCCTTATTTCATAAAAAAACATTGTATGTTCATATTTTTATGTAACTTAATGCACGATGCATTGTACGCGTTTCCCTATAATACACATCACGTGAATTCACGTATTCGACCCAAAATACTCGAACCCTGATTCAAGTATTATCAATATCAAACACGCTAGCCAACATTAATCAATATAAGGAAATGAAGTTTGACTAAAGCTGTTTTACAGTAACACTTTTCGAAATAACAACTACTTCATCGCTCAGAAATACCTAATACTTAAACAAATACCTGTCAAAAGTCCGAAAGAAGAAGCAGAATAGATTGCGAAAGAGTTTTTTCCACTGACATTTTCAGACAGTTCTATTTATGTTTGATATAAAGCGGTATATATCTAAGCTGTCTTATCTTCAAATTCAATATGAATCGTGAATGGATAAAAACTACATAATTACTCAAAGTAGCAAGAAAGAAAAGTAGCCGACAAGTCAGTTGTTCATCATCACAACCCGTAACCGTCCCATTGGTCAGCTCGGGTCTTCTCTCACAGTGTGAAGGGTACAGTCCACCAAGCTAACCAAGTGCGGATTGACAGAGTTCACATATCTTTGAGAACATCATGGAGAACTCTCAGGTGTGTTCCACAAATTTTTCCTTTAACAAAACAAGTGATAATTAACTTGCAATACATTATTTAAAAAAAAGTGCGAGCAAGATTCGATCTCGAGCTCCCGTTTTTACGAAACCAATGTTCGAACTAGGCTATCACTGCTACCCAGTTTTTACTGACCATACATCTCTACAATAGTACCCATTGCAGATATTTTTATTTTCAAGTCTCTTTAATATCAATATCGTGTGATATTAAAACAAGACGGAATACAGAATAAAATATGAATAGATAGTAAACTCAACCAGCAGTCTAGTATTATATATAATATCGATGATTGCAAACAATGTGTGTAGTTATGTAAACCGACACCGCGGTATCACGGCAGCACTGATGGGTCTTCGCGAAGTCATATGAACATTATAATCGCGTTTCGATATTGCGATCGGTGCACGTCTGCCCTTAATTAAGTGCTACGTCACTCCGAGTGCATGTGGAAAGCTTCGGCGGAGTGCGTTCTTACTGGCTTGAGCTGAAGCGGTTTAAATACTAAGAAATATTTAATGTTATAGAATTCGTGTCCTGACAAAATTTCCATTATAACCGTTGGTCGATAGACGCCACCTTTTTTTGGGTTGCCTTTAAAGACCTGAAGAAACAGCAGGTTTTCTGGATTTGGGAGAATTAGGACTAGTTGGATTGGGGAGACCTATATCCAGAAGAGGTCTCATATAGGCTCATATCCATGGCCGTAAATCCAGACGGATACATACCTAAACAAACTTCGCATTTTTATTATTTGATTTTTCAAATTTGTAAATAAAATAATTTTTATGACCCATAAACATTTATCTTTTGATATTTTTGCAGATATAATATGACATTATTTTAACATGAATTTCAATGTCTTAATAAAATATAATAGTATCGAAAATGTACATATAAAATTGATGTACAGTGTTAATTATTCCATAAATCTTTCCATTCGGTCAACGCGCTACCAACTTGGACATTCGATACAATGACAAGTAAAGACGATCGCCTTATTGATTAGGGAATCCGATAGCATGAGGACTTGGACTTAAGGCTGCGCTCTGTGGCTCACATTATTATCAGAGGGTTAAACGTACCTAGTTCTTATTAATTATCTGTAATCGAATAATAATTTTAATATTTTTTTTAAAGACATTTTTTGGATGTTATGATTACGTTCAAACAGGGACTTCGAGTTGGATTAAGAGTTGTCATAAACAGTAACACACTCATACCCCCGTAGTACGATTCCCTGTGTCGCGGGCGGCATGGACAACACTAATAACACGTTGCTAACACCCATGACCCGATAACAAATATTAATCTGTCACACAAATATCTGTCCCGGCTGAGAGTTGAACTCAGGATCCCTCGCTTCGCAGGCAGGGTCACTACCAACTAAGCTACTATTATCAATATCGTATCTAAATAAATATTGGAATAAATACCGATCAGCATGTTTCAAATAACTGACACAAATACTTATTTAATTTTTCTTCTCTTGTCTTAGCCAGCAGCGTATTCATGATGCCTATGAATTTCTCTTGTACATGGGCGATAGATCGTCAACTCGTTTGATGAATTTGTATAAAATAAAATACTTGATATGATTTTCAACGTATATATATATTTATAAATATACTATATATTAACACACAATTTAGATTCCAAGCAAATGGTTATTAAAAGTTTTTACAATAAATAAGGAGGTGGATCCTACTGTATGCAAGATCTCATGGTAGATATTTAATCATTTCCCAGTCAATCAAATTTCCTTTTAAATGCATAAAATAGAAAATAAATCAATAGTTAACACAAAACCTGTTAATTGAGAGACGTATTTAAGCGTCATCGTCATTCAATGGCGAACATTGACGTCTAGTGTGGTCGCGAAGCTATAAAACTTTCCCGCCATATCATTTGCGCGGGAAATTACAAGCAATGAATTCATTCATCTCTATAGCTCTATGGTAAGTGTTAATTAAATAACTTAATAAATAAAGTCAAAATTACTATTATTATGTACTTATAGAAAGAAATAAAGTATTGACTGTTTGTCTAGCTTAGTTAAGTGCTAATATACCTAAATTAGAAAGTGATATTAATCTATATTGTTATAATAAGTTTACAAGTCTAGTACCTACATAGTAAAGTGACTAAGAGCAGAATAAATATTTCAAAGACAAAATTGCTTGGATACGAGTTTAAAATAGTAAAAAGGATTAAATAATAGTTATGTATTCTGTAAATATGTTGAGAATAATCTTAAGGCTTTTAAACAAAAGTTCATTAAAATGTATTTAAATTTCTTCATGCATATTTTTCGGGATCTCACTTGTTAAAACGATATTGGCGTAGTTTACTAAGAGTAAAAATTTGAAAATAATTCATAGTAATTACTTAAATGTTGCCTTTTTTCTTAATATTTACATTAAGAAAACTCTAAGGTGATAAGTTATTCTATAAACTTACTTTTTAGAGTACAAATGAAAACACTAGTGTTAGCCAAGAAAAAAAAGAATTAAAAATAAGTTCCTCATCCCATCTTACCGCTACTTAACAACGACAAAATTCAAATTGACGCACCTATTTCATACTTTGAAAAATTCCCTTTCAGGTGGATGATGCCTCTTTCATTAAACATAATCCTCGTCAAACATATAACCACCCTATGCTCATTATAAAACCATTTTGTTGTCCACATACTTCATAGACGAAGTGATGATTCCAGACTAGTTCTTAGCGATGCTAATGAATAAAAGGCATTAGGACTCGCCGCCCTCTCATCCATTACAAATACAAATGGATGGACAATTACATACATGTAAATTTAATGGTGTCGGCTCCACGTCTAATGACAAACGAACAGATGCGATACCAACACCTGTGTTATCATGGCTTCACTGTGCCATTGCAACTTCGCTCCACTCGAATTATAACAGTATCTAGTTTCTATGTAACCAATGAGACTGGCACTCGATAGAATACTACCTGACTGGCATTTAAATTTCGAATGTTAGTGTTTTAGAAAAAGAATAGAAGTTACCGTTTTTAGATTACGCCTTACGTATAGGGCAACGTTTTTTTTTGTTTTTTTTTGCTTTCCAATATGGCTATGGCTTCAATATATTTATGTGTTGACATATGAAGACACATAAATTTTAAATAATATCTTTGCCTTAAATTTGTTATAGAAATTTTGGATTATAAGTGACTTCTAAGAAAGATTGAAATGTGCCCATATTTACTAATAAAATAAATATTGAATAAGACTTTTATTTTGGAATAATTGTAAGCTAAGATTCGGATTAACGTTCCATTCACTACGATACCATTAAACCCAATCACTAGCACAAAATAAAATATCGTAACTAATACGTAAATTTTATTATACTTAATTAATCATATATATAGATAAAAACCTTTCCAGATATACCTACTTTAGGACGGAATCTATCCATCTAAAGAACATACCAGCATATACGGCCGACTTCATAAAGCTGGATTTTGCAAAATCCAGCGACCTCAAATAGACGGAATCTGGCACTACTACCTCGTCTATAGGTCAACAAAAGCAGAAATAGTTGGTAAGAATAGTGTTTAAATAAAAACAAAATTCGAACGAACAATAAAACCGTTAACCAACATAATGTCACAGTTAATCAACCGCTATTAATAAGAATGCGATATTAACCAATAGGGAAGGTATTATAGAATAAATTGTTTCTACGTATATGCGGGTACCGAGGGCCTGCGAACTACGCATCCCTGAATCTAAACATTATAAATCAACGACACATTTGATTGAAAACTATCTCTATTCCCCCGACATTAAGTACAATTTTGTGCTGATTAATAAATTAATTTATTTTTTAAATAATTTTATAGTTGATAGCGGAATGTCGTGAGCGATAACGCTTGCTCAGAAATTACTACGGGCGGTGGTCTCGTGGTTGATACGAATGTGCATGCGATATGAGTCGATGAATTGCCTATATTCATAAAAATATAAATGAGCGTTCACACGGTGACTGCGGGTACCTTTTTGGACGTACCTACGCGTTCTACATTCAACCGACGATGGACAATGTACATACTTAACACGCGTAAACAACTTTTGCGTTTCCATACACTTTCTGTTGTCACTGCAATCGAATTTGACCAATCCACTTTAGAAATAAACATGGTCTAAGTTAATATCAATCAAAACCTATGTTTCGTCGGTGTTATAATAAAAAAACAAACCGAATATTTAAAAAAAAAATAGCAAAATAATTTATAATCTATTATTGTTATAATGTTATATTACAAACCAAAATGACGAATTATTTAAACCATAGTAAATCAAATCAAATTCTTGCATCTGGAATGTAACAATTCAAAAAAAAAATTTAAAACATCCTCTAAGACCAACATTCTTTATTACACGTCTGATGTCTCATCTCTATGGCCAATTTGTTTTGAAAATACGACATTTAATAACATTCTCCAAGTGATATTCCTACAAAAGAAACACGTAGGTTTTGTATTGTTTAGAATGTGACGGTGCTACATCATAACACTTTCGATCGTTGAAGCTTCCATTAAACTACTGTTGGCCATCAAAACAGTTGGATGCAGTCAAATCAAATAGTACAAGAATCAGATAGCCGGATTTTAAATAATAGAATAACGAATACCTATTGTAACAATGATAAGTCTTCTGAGCTAGTCCAACGCCAGCCGTCACACCATCGCGTACCGACAATAACGACCGTTTAAACCTGAACGTATGGTTTTATATTTTTGTTTTATTTGATAAGCTTTGGAGCTGCTTTTTATTGAATTAACGTGTAGGTTATTAAATATAGTAAGGCTAAGTGAAAATAGTTGCAACTTATTAATCTTTTGTTTTGCAAATCGTTTTATTTTTATTTATGTTGGTGAGTTATAAATATAAATGATATATCTTTTAGTTGTTTCGATATTTATAAGTTTATTTCTTTATTATAATAAATTAAAAAATAAAATAAAAAGTTGATGAATGCACCTAATTGTAACTACAAAATGCATGTACATTTTGTAGACATGTCAGCGAATGAAAACGAACTAATTTTTTATATTCCCACCTCAGACCAATTATGACTGTCATAAATGTAACGTGAACAAGTGTAATGAACATCGGAGTATTTGAGCAAATCACCGAGCTGTCAAGTTAATAAGTCGCGTTACGCTTCGGTGTGAGTGCCGGCGTATCTAACCCACGCAACCTTCCCTTTATAAATATTGAATGTCAATGCGATTATTTACGAGAGATATATTGAATATAAACGAGAGATAAAATATCGCGTTCGATTTCTGTAAAGATCGGTGACAAAGACACTTTTGTCGAGTCAGGCGTTTTATTTGTATGCAAATCGTAACCTTTTTATACGACCCCTGCTATCGAAACATCGGAATTACCAATAATAATAATATAATGTTTACGTACGGTGTGATAATTGCCTACTGTTTGACTTGCATACCATAACCGTGAGCGCCATAGAGAAATTAAATTGTTGTTTATGGTTTGTGTGAATAGTTTAAAGAGGTAGGTAGATTTGTCTATACCAATTTTAGGGCCAGAAACTTCCAGAGGAAAATAAAATTTAAGTACATTTTGATCAAGAAATTACAAGCGTGATAAAAATCATATGATTTTAATACCGGTATGTTAAAATACTGTTAAAGAAATTAAGTAACACAAAAAATGTTTGTGTATGTATGTGTGTGTGTGTGTGATATTTTTGTGTTGTAATGTCAATAATTTCTGTAATACCTCTTGGCTATGATTGCAATTATTGCAATGCTCGAATTATACTTATTTCGGGGTTCACGTAAGGTGATTGCCCCAGTGACAGGACAATGTACCGGTAGTTGACGTCAATTTCATTTTAATAAAAAATATAAAAATTATGTTGCTAATAGCGCGAATGCTGAATTAAAAACAATAATTACAAATGGTTTAAAACTTTATATTAAATTAATAACGTTATTTTTGTTACATCCTGTGTAGTATGTTTTATTTTGGTGTTCCAATATTTCGGTAAACAAAATTAAAGAGAGCCTGAGTTAGTATAATAATAATTTCTATTTACTGGTATAATAATTGAAGAAGAAAAAAGAAAGTATACGTAATTAAATTCACTTGTAATAAATTCAGAAAACTCCAGCTTAAACTGTTTCAATCTTAGTATTACAATATTTTGTAACATATTTAGTTCGATTATTTATTTGCATAACCTTTTCTAAATGTGTCCATAACTAGTGCAATTACCTTTTAAATATCCATAAAAGTCTATGATATAATCAGAAGTTATGAAAATGTTACTGATTAGATTGTTAGATAATCGTATCTGTGACAATATCAACTTTTTATGAACTTGTTCGAGGTAAAGGTAGGCGCCCACAAGCACGCGCCCAGGTAGCTCCATCGTACACCTGCCGTAATGACACTCCTATCCTTTACGATATGTTATATTGTACGCCTTTTTCAATATAGACTAAGAAAGGAACGACCAAAAAAAAAAAGTTTTGACAAATTGCAACTTAATTGTTATATACTTACGTTGTACAATTCTACAGGAAAAGAGCGTAATAAGTGTTTCATGACTATTTTTTTGTGTATTATATACTT
>DWPA01005381.1:0-11875 GCA_018251375.1 Calpodes ethlius
AGTAGTAATGTGGTGGGAGCTACCCAGATAGCAAACTGGTATAAAAGCTAACCACTGGGCTTACAGACAGTTCATCTCCAGAGCAGGTCTAGACCATATTTCACGTTACTCTAATAAAGATTACAGAATGGAGAGGTTGGTTAACCCAAGCGCCAGAATATTTTATTATCCCCGAATGCCTCCCAATGACTTAACAACAGCTCTTAATGATAACGTGAGCTGAGTACGAGTATTAGTCTATAAAAATAAATTTATTACCGAAATTCTGACTGAAATCGCGGCTATATTAAGAAGAGCCTCCCAAACGGGGAAAGTTCAAGGACTCGACGGTGGATAAAGCATTTTCCATACATCCATCCATCAGTAAGTTAAAGATATTGCAATGCACTGTTTTTTATTATTATAGCTCTCAGAAACTAACCTTAAATATAAAGCAGGGTCTTAAAATGAAAAACATAATATCTATTACCCACCTTTTAAAATATTTGCCTGTAGAATCTAATACGATAAGCCGAATTTGCGCGATCGTTGCCCATATTTTATTACAAAACAAAACTTGAACCCTGGAGAAAGCGGTCTTGGAATTTCTTCCTGAAATATGGCAGCAATATTTTAAGCTCAAGTTTTTAAGTGCAGCGTCGTAGCGAAGCAATATCGGCTGCCATTCTTCGCCCGATATTGGCGGCTTGGCTTCTTGGCCGCTAACTCACTGACTCAACCTTATTTCACGTCAACATGTACGATAAACACCTTAATTTACGTCTTAAGTAAAATCCAGTGCCGTATTAGCTTTAAGTAAGGCCATTCTATATTGTTGTACGTTGAATGACCGCAATATTGCAGCCATCAGACTAACGTGTACCTCATTTATCTACAAGCATACTCGTAGCTCAGTGTAAACAAGCGTTGCACATTGTACAGTAGTGTGAGCCTTAAGGACTTAAGCATGTAATATATTTTGTCATAATCCAGTCCAAGTGGAATGCATGACGCTTTTAAAATAATGAATTTCTTCGAAACTTCACCTCATTTTAATCCGCTTTTACGTTTTAATGAAAATTGCTATTCGTTTTTAAGGTCAAGGAATCGATTTAACAAGTTGAATGATGTGAGAATATAAAATAAATACTTTAAGAATTTGTTTTAGTTTGTTAAGCTTGACACCAGATAGCGCTGTTTATTATTTTTCTCGTCATATAATAACTAGATTTAGTAGACGCTAGTTACATGGTTCACCCACTACCACCATTTCATCAATTTATGCCGCGTAATTGTCTTGTAGTAAGTGTGTTATGGTCTGAAGGGTGTTCCAGGTTGCCGCTTACACTTACAAAAAGAGATCATTAAACGAAGGGACAGCAACGTTTTTTTTATCGATTCGAGTAGAAAAAATTATTAGCAATTAACAGTACTTACTAATAGCACTAACCTGTGGTAACAATCATAACGTCCTCAGACGAATTCCCAACGCCAAACCTGACGTCAGTTCCGACGAACAACCTGCACCGAAACTGGATTTTCTAACTATTTTTACTAACTATTTCCGCCTACAGTCCTATAGAGTGAAATAATTGTGGTATATTATTTTTACCCACATCGCGTTTCTATATTATGGCAATTAACAAAGTTACGGCTTTTCTTTAATTCCCTGGCCAAATAAACCGAAAGGTTATTTTTATCTGTGTCGTAAAACCAGATCTCGCTAATATAGATAAAATCTTTCGTTTCCGTATTTGTTCCGAACCGAGGTTCTTTCACGACAATTAAAGCCAAGTTCTGCAAACGAATCAACAAATATTATCGATGAGTATACGAGTAATTTTAGAAGCAGTCCACGAATAACCGTTTTACTATTGACGTTGTAAATTCACTTTAAATTGGGTAATTAAATTTGTAATAGTTTTGTTATTTATTATTTTCTATTAGTTTTCACTCGCTTTCTGTGCATGCAGTCTACACCTCCGATTTATAATGACACTTGTCTGCTTCTAATGCTGTTTTCTGCTTAAGCTGTTATCGATGTACATTATGTTGGTGTTCAAAAAAATAAATAACAGAAATAACCTAGTTATTTGAACGTGGTCACTTGGTCACGAACGGGGTCAGAACGTGAGAGCTTGAGATGAAATCATGGAACGACCTCTAATTTTCAAAAGTTATTCGCGTATTTGTAGGAAAATATCGCGAAGAAATCTGCACACTTGAGAGTTTTCCATAAAGTTCGCAAATATGTGTGCAGTCTGCCAATCCGCACAAAACGTTGTTTGGTCTTCTAGAAGTAATAGAATCAAAACAGTCAGTTTTAGAATTTCTGTCTATTCGTCGACTGTTGTTGGCTGCTCGTTGATCGAAAGTCGTTCGAGGCGATTTTTAAAATTGAATTTATGGAAGTTCCACTAGTTAAAAAGTGGTGAATATTTTATCTTGATGTGAAGCTTCGGAAAAGAGAAATTTAAACATTCCACATAAGTTGGAGGGCAAAAGCTATTTAAAAACAAACTCTAGTATGACGGGTCCCCTGTGTACGGGCAGTGCAGCGACTAGATATTTTACAAGCTTTTATTTAGTTTCGTCTGTCCGGTGTCTGTCTGTATTCAAATCTTCCAGTTTAGGATTGAGCTGAAATTCTGTATATATATATGTAAATCAGACGACAATGCAATATAAAGAAGTCATAGAGCTGGTCTGACGGAGCGGGGAGATGGTTATTTGGAAGTTTGAAATGAAAGGACGAAATCTTATTGAGTTTGGGTTACATTGATTTATCTTGAAAAGTACTCAGTTCTTAATTAGTATTCAGAGTCACAAAGGTGGGTTGGAAGCGTGTTTTAGATTATTTTAACTACAATTCAATTAAGTCTTATGAAGTATAAAGTCCTCATACATAATTATTACGTATCTTATTTTCTTTATTTTTTTCCAATTAGTAACTCTGTTTAACATTCTAAATTATGCCAATCAAAATTCCATTCGTGAATTTAATAACGGTATTATGTACGAATTCAACTCATTAATATATGGGTTTGTTAATGTTTATTCTAGGGTATTGCATAACTCTAATAATTGCTTAGGGTTCGATGTATAAATGATTATTGTAAAGAGGTAAATTTTAGCAGTATGTTCACAATTCAAAGTTTAAAATTTCAAAAAACGAACGAAAATTTGAATTTCGTGGAATATTCAATGATTCAATTCATTATCAAGTTGTTGCAAAGCAACGAGCTATGAGCGGTTGATTCGATTCAAAGATAAGATTTAACGAATCTAGGAAGCTATGGTTGATTGCGTGTATCCGAATCGAATATGAAAACGTCGGTAATGGACGCTTACTCGCAAAACCTAGATTGAGACCGCTCACTCGAAGTACCGAGGCGAAGTGCCTCATAAATAATGGGAAGGATCGCTTTAAAACGTGGATTTTAGACACCAGTTGTTACTGAGAAAACTGCATTTGAATGAGCGAACAGCGCCTAGTACTTTCAGCACCGAGCTGGAGTGAATCGTTAAATCAAGGGTTTATGAAGTGTAGAGAACGGGTTCTACTACGAGAAGCTCTTAAGTCTGCTCTACGGTTGCTGGAACTTCAAATATTACTACTGTAAAACATATTTTATGACTATTTTTCTTTTACAGCAAAATAACCGCAGATTTTGCTTAATGTTTCGAGTGAAATTTTATATTGAAACAGTTTTGAAATTGAGTTCGGTTAACGTTAGGCTTTTTTGCAACGTTTCCTTGAAACGTTTTACCGTCACGCTGCAAAAGTAGGCAGAAATTATTCGTAGACACAGTTTAGTATTAGATATGTGAGTGAGAGGCATGAGATTAACTCAAGGATATTGCAACAATTTAAATTTGATCAAAAATCTTTAGCTATTTGTTATGAGCATAAAGTAATCAGATATAGAAAATGTTTATTTAACAATCTTATAGTTGGCTATATGCACGGTATGGCGGGTGCGACTAAGTTCGTATATACTCGTAGATGATGACTCTGAAACTTAGTTGTAAATAAACCTGCCTGCATCGGGTTTCAGGATCGATTCCTGGCTGGGGTACATATTTTTTGGACAGTTAAACAGTTTGTTATCGAGTTGTGGGTCAAAGACAGAAAGTTGCTAGCAGATTTCAGAAAGGGTTTATCTCTGAATGGGGGGTTGAGAAGTTAAGGGTCACGGGTTTGATTTCCGGTCGGGGCAATTATTTATGTGACAGGTAAATATAGGTTCTTAGGTCATTGGGTTGTAAGTGATTTGGTATTTAATTATCTGTTTTTCATACAACCCGACCATAGTATAATCTTCCATTAATAATAATATGCATATAAAGAAAAATACGATGAATTTTAATGATCTCGTCCCTGTGTCGTCGTTATTTTTTTGCCGCAAAAAGAAATAACTTAATAATTAGGTAAAATAAGTGAAAATTAATAACTGGTATTTAATAATTCGATACGTCATTATATTTTTTAATTCGAGTTTCAAAATTCGAACTCGGAATCATATCAGATAGAATATGTTCAGGCGGTTAGGCTATCATTAATTCTAATAATATTATCTACTCCACACCGCCATTCAGCTAGCAATTATAATGTAGCACTAACAGCTGCAATACAGTTAATACTGGAAAATGCAATATTCAGTCTTCATTATAACTTTGGGACGGATTTGGCTTAGACGAGGTACTGCTTAGTGAATCATAAACTTGGCAATGCATTGTTCGGTAATGCGTTTGGTGAATACGTTTATTTTACAGGGTGATCTCTATTTGTCCAAAAAGTATTCAGTGCTTTGGAAGGAACATTAAGATTTTGAGTTGCTATTGTTAGAAAAGCCATGTCAAAGAAAGGTCTTAAAGCGACACAAAATTGTTTGGGATAAGTATTACAAACGAGTTAGTACCACCATACCCTGCCGCCCTTAGACATCTGTGACGAACCTTGAACTGAACTGTAGGATTGCAGTTTATTAGGAAATCCTGATAGTATTAGCTGGTAATAAGAATATCAGTTTGTTATTATTAGTAAGTAAGGGGACAGCGGACATTAGATCTGTTAGTATAGGCTAAAGTAGTGATAGCCTAGTAGTTCAAACGTTAGATTTCCAAAAAGGGGTCGTGAGTTCGAATCTTGCACACACCTCGAATTTTTCAAAGATTACAGTTAATACAAGTTAATTATCACTTACTCCGGTGAAGCAAAACATCGTTAGGAAACTTGCACATCTGACAGTTTTCCGTAATGTTATCAAAGGTGTGTGAAGTTAGGTAATCTGCAATTGGCCAGCGTGGTGGATTATGGCATTTATCCTTCACATTGTGATAGAAGATCCGAGCCCAATTAGTTTTGTTAGTAGGTATTAACAAATCGTTCAGTTAGTACTCGTTATCATTTCTATCACTCAAAATTGGTCACAGCTATGGAGCTGTCGCTGATGATAGATGATCGCCTCTTGCATATGTGTAATCGGCAACCTGGAGCAACATTCAGACCGGAACACAATAGATATACCTTTATTACACGACAGAATTAGAAATACAGAACGAAAAACATATTTATTACGTAAACGTCAGAATTTCTCCATATCTTCTTGCAACTAGCATTACACTTACAACTTAGCTATAAGTGATTTACAAATTTTATTATTCTGTAAACATTGCGATATGTAGCTGCTGTCGGTGCAATACGAAAATGGCTGTATTCGGATTCGGCGCGGGTGCCACACTGACCACGCCTTCTGATACTCTGTGCGGAAGTAGGTGACGCGGTGGTACTAATTGAATAAATATAAAATTTTATTGTCAGCTTTAAAAGTTATCCTGTTTCAAACATTATTGATATTGCTATTCAATAATTCAAAATTAATATTTATTGAACACGAAATTAATTTAATAACTCCAGTTTAAGTATTTCTGCTTCCTAAAATATCACCGGATTGAACCTTCCAAGAGAAATCCTATATTTAGACGAGTTATTCTTGTTTACATGTATATCCATAGTAATGTTATAAATGCGAAAGTGTGTTTGTTCATCTTTTACAGATCAACAGTGGACATAGTTGTGATGATGAAGAGTACCCTAGGATACTTTACAGAAAAATAATCCAACTCAACTACTGTATATTGCCAATTTTGGCCAAAATGGTGCTCTAGTATGAACAGCTTTCCAGTGAAGATATGTTTTAACTAAAGCTATCAAACTTCCTTAAAGCTAAAATTAGCTAAGTTTATTGTGCGGCATAAGACACATCTCTCGGTGAATTTTTATCAATTAAATATTCCTTTATGTTCTCAACTTTTCTGTTTTGTTTGACATTCAATTTAAACTTTTCCTGTTCGAGTTGGATAACGTCTTAAAGTATTTATTTTCAAGCGAAAAGTTTTGTTTAAAGGTAAAAACAAGCAGACATTTTACTAAATGTAAATTTTGATATTGTCAACGTGTTATTAGTTTATCTTTATATACTTATACTATGTTTTAAATATATTAAATAAAAAAAATATGTTTTAATTGTATACTTTATATAGCGTGCGCATGAGTAAAATAATCGTTTAGTACTGGAGCAGATTGGGAATCCTTAAATAAGTGCAAAATCATATACCTAAGAGAAGGTACTCTGAGATTCACACATACACAAAATGGGTATGTGTTATATTATAATATGACAGAAGTTTCCTGACTCATTATTCGTACAAAGGCGGAAGCTAGATGTTAGTCTTAGAAATTGCAATCAAACTTTCGAGTAGATATTACGAGCAAATTTACACGAGATTCGGAGAAATATTAATCTACATGTTGAACAATCGAGTACTGGGAAGCTTAAGCAATACGAACTTACAGAGTAAGGTGATTTGGAATTAGTTTTAATCAGTGAAGGGAAGTTGAGAATTGTACAGCGAAGTTTACATCAATTGAAAACAAATGTTAGCTTTTGTTGGTTTGATTAGGTATTTCGTATTTATTTATATTATATAATTTATACCTTTATTGTTTTACTTGATTAAAGTTCGGTAACGACGGATTCTTGTCTATCATTGAGGCCAGTATCCAGGTGGTCAGACAAAAATATAGAAGAAGATGCCTGTGATGTTAAAATAGGTGTTGTATTGTAAATTTGTATTACGTGAATTTTTTTTTGTTAATAATCAAAATTGTTTTATTTCCTGGTCTAGTTCGTTGCAGCTTTACTACCTCTAACTATTATAACTACCTTGGTAACGTTGGGGTAGGGTTGCTAAAAATTACCGGCAGAAATTGAGCTAACAAAATCGACTTCTAAATTTGGCAACATACAATAACATTGACGAACGATATGGTAAAAAAACTGGTAGAAGAGATAGACAAGTTACTATAATTTACTATAAGTTACTACAAGTTACGCTATAATCTGATGACAGAGAAGGGACATGATAATACTTAAATCCGGAAACTTATGCTATTACTGGGAAGCCAAATACTTGTCCCGAGGTGGCATCGGGTGTCTCGTCCACGTGAAACTTGTCAACAATGTTGTGCAAGTTGGGAGCGTATCGACAAGGGGACTTTGCTTTATAGAGTATTCTCTGTAGGTCATACAGGTAAAATACGCC
The DNA here is from genome assembly GCA_018251375.1 of Calpodes ethlius. Lineage (NCBI taxonomy): Eukaryota > Metazoa > Arthropoda > Insecta > Lepidoptera > Hesperiidae > Calpodes > Calpodes ethlius. Next base: position 7,588 of record DWPA01005381.1, read on the forward strand.
ATTATGACGTGGATATTACATCATATGTTATATTATATTACTCCATGAAGACAGGGTATTCGCTGGATTCAGAAGGCTCAGGACCGGTCTTAATGGCGCAAATTAGGGGAGGCCTATGTCCCGCAGTGGACTTCTAAAGGCTGATAGATAGATAGATGAGGTGGAAGTTGAGTTTATGGGTGAGGATATAAGTACAGCCACACAGGCCTTAAAACTCACTTCACAGTGCTGGTTGAGGATAAATGTTCTCGTATGGGGCTCATGTCCCTGAAAATGGAGTTTACGATTTCCCCTAGCAGGTGGATTAACGATCATGAGGTCAATGTCCAACTGAAGACATACAAATCAATTCAATTCGTTTTTTATATAAACACAGTTACGAAGATGACATATTACAATGAGATTTATACAATCCATTGTACTTTGCCAGAATTGGTGCATAAATATCAGTTATCTATTTATATTTTATATGGCGGTAACATCAAGATGTAGTACAGGTCTACAAATCACAAGCTACGTCATAATTAAAATTTAAGACATCAAATTCATTCTAGCAAATTTCAAACAACGTCAATCATCCAAAAGTTGATAGATGAATGGAAGTAGATAGAATAGTTGATGATTCCATCAACAATTATATCAATGACTTCCGTACGCTGATATCGTTAGCGGCCTGAACACGATTTACTACTTACTGGCGAATAGAACACGTAGTTCAGAGTAAATACTTCGCCTCCAAGCAATGTTTGTTCAGTCCGTAATCGATTTGTACAAGAACAGGTAATGATTTACTATTACAGTATGTTACGATATGATTATTATGTTGCTGTATTTGTTATATAAGAGGCAACATTGCCAAATGTTGGCGTGTTGGCACGCACATGTGATAGCAAAAAGTATCTTTGCTAGTAAATCTTGCTGAGTTCAGTTACGTTGGTATTTTTCACACACACACGCATATTAAGAAATTCGCTAAGTGTTCCTAATTATTTTTTGTTGTATATGTTGATAGTGGTGTGCACCAGTTGAGCAACTATGAACAAATTACAATACCTTTCAGAATGTTATTGTGTTGCATAATGTTGCTCAACAAAAAGTAGCTGCGATGTCAATATGGTTAATATATATTCACTAGTATATAAATGAAATAAATTCCCGTGTCAAATACTTTTAACATATTGTTAGGTGATGCACAAAGGTCTTATATAAATTCAAGCGCTTCGTAAATTATAAATATTTTTCTTACCTGTAATTGATTATTTTTAATGTTTTGTACGCACGCATTACAGACAATACGCAGTACCTAAAATTGTTTCCTGAGTTACCATGCGTTATTTCTCATCAAGATAAAAATAAAAAAAATGGTGAATGCAGTGAGAGTTGTGAGTGAGTTCGTATCTGAATTAAGCTATTTAAGTTCCTTCATTTGATTCCATTCACGGCATATTTCTTGTTTTGTCTCTCTTCTTTGTCTTTACTTTGACTTTATGTCATATAGAGAGCGCCATGTTGTATTCATTATCATTATTCATGTTATTGTATGACATTATATACTTATCTTATATACAACGAGTCGATTATCATAAGTAATTTAAACGAGAAAACTCTTCAGCGGCGAATAGCACGGTTACTAACTTTTTAATACTAAAAAGCCCGCTTTTAATTCTTTAAACTATAGTTTAAAAGACAAAGACGTGACAAAGAATCAAAGTAAAGACTCCCTCTCGCCTTCATATCCACATACAATGGATTACATTTTCTATACAGAATTTCGTAAACAAATTGTATATTCAAGTACGTACGTCGCAGAGAATCGCCGGTAAGCCAATAAAACAAACTCACGTGAAAATTGAATACAGAGCTCGATAAGAAAGCGATGAAATCACTTCAAAATGTAAAGTCTTTTTATTCAGTCTAGTTATTTAGCGATCTTTTCAATTCTGCAACACTCAACTGATTAAATCCAAACATTTGTACAATTTCCAATCTTACGCTGTATATTTGTGACGAAAAAAGTGTAAGAAATTAACGAACGTTTCCTTTTAATTTCTATTTCAATCTGTTTGGAGCGATAATGGAAATGTTTTCACAAAAAATATTGTGTGCACAGTTCGACCACATGACGAGAGAATGTGGTCTGATGCCTGATATTTCATCATGGCTAATGAAGGGCAATCTATATTAACTATAGGTACTCATAATATAAAGAGGTTATAATTGTGAGGTAGTTTAAACATAAGAGAAAAAATCAAAACTAATGATATGATATTAAATTTCTTCTTCACCAGTAGTATGGATACGTTATCACTATATTGCTTAATTATTCGAAGCGGGGCGCGCTGTTGCTAAGGTAATAGTCTTAGATAATGAGGTAAAAGGCGGTTATTATGAGTACCTAATTACATTATGCTACTTACTTAGTTTCCCATTTAGCCAGAACTTTATATAGTTATTATTATTTTCTGATAACTGCCAGCTCCAATCATCACAAAAAATATAAAAAAACGTGAACATTCAAACAAAAAGAACCATATTAAAATCTGACTAATCACTTTGGACTTTAGAGTCTACTACCATAGTCAGCCAACTACACAGATACATCTTTAAAACATCTTTTTATTCATCGAGGGGTTAAAAAAGGGTATGATAAGTTTGTAGTTTACTGACATTATAAGACAATTGATAAAAGAACAGAATGATTTCATTTAAATTAACTTACTCGTTCGCTTGAAAATGATACAATTCAGTCGTACCCGCGCTTGAGCCACTTATAATAATACAACTACCTACAATCAAGACGATTGCTATTGTTGTGTACCCACTTGGAATAGCTTTGTTATGATTGAGCTGCCAAGTACGTCCATCAGACAAACACGAACGATTTACTCACCTCTGCATAAAAATAAGAATGAATGCTTCAATTTATGATGCCAATTAAAAACAAATACTTTTCCAATAACTAGTAATATTTTATACATTTACTATTTTCCTAATTATAATTCATCATTACAACCCATAATTGTCCCACTGCTGGGCTCGAGTCTCATGAGATGAGGGGTATAGGCCATAGTCCACCTCGCTGGCCAAGTGCGGATTGGTGGACTTCACACACCTTCGAGAACATTATGGTGAACTCTCGGGCATGCAGGTTTCCTCACGATGTTTTCCTTTATCGAGGCAAGTGATAATTAACTAGTAATACGTACATAACTTTTTGAAAATTAGAGGTGCGTGCAGGATTCGAACTCACGCCCCCACGTTCGAGGAATCAACGTTAAACCACTATGCTATCACTGCCTTTATGTTATAAAACTAATTGAATGCAAGAATTTGAATGAACACGTCTCTTAAATTTGAATTCTGTATCATAAAATGTGTAAAAAATCCGTAAGAATGACGGAAATACCAAGTTATAATTTAACGTTTTTATCAAAGAAAATCATACGGTAAGAGATAATTACTAATTTAATGATTATACTTAATAAACAATGAGTTTCATTTACCGACAACAATAAATGCTATCAATAACTTTGATGCGGAAAAATGTCGGTAAACTCTTGCAGTTTTTCTGGGGGCTATTCACGATAACGATTTGTGTAAGTGATGGCATAGTTTGATATATAAAAAGTATTTATAAGTCCAACGTCTAATCAATTTTATTTTATTTCATACGATATTTACTGTTCACTTATTAAGTGCCATTCATATGACATGTTTTACCCAGGCCAATAAAAAATTGATTTCACCATTTTCAACGAACATAATTTCGAAAATAACCTAACCACTTATCAACAAATATTTCTATGAGATTTCACAGTGAAGAAGCAATAAATGATAAATTATTATGTATTACCGTCATAATAATTAATAGTTTATTGCTGTATCACTGTGAGACCTATTCATTTGAATTTCCTGATTAATGGATGAAAAGACAAAGAGAGGTTAGGGTATAAGTATATATTACATCACATAATGATAACATGTACATAATATGTGAATTAAATTCGTCAATTTCGTTGAAAAATAAAATTCATTTAAAAAACTTGCACCTTGAAATCTTCTAAGCGTGCCCTGCATAAATAGTCCGAGTTACATAAAAATAATGTAGATATGACTGAAGTGTTAATCATAAAAACATGCATACAAATATTCATTTATTTCATTATTTATCAAAAATAACGACTTGTTTGACCTAGAAGAGAAGGCGGATAGCACGTCCCTACGAGAAAAGGGGAGTACCCATGAATAAAAAACGCATACCCTTAACTATTTTTTTTATATACATATT
>DWPA01005382.1:0-11874 GCA_018251375.1 Calpodes ethlius
CAGAATTTATGGATATAAAAGAGACAGTAGATATGATCTCTTTTATTCTAAAGGAAGAATAGATTCCAATAGTGGCTACAGACATACAAAGGCATAGTTATACGTAGATTGTAATGTTAAAATGAGTCATTCGCATTCAATATTCCCATGAATACCAGAAGTAATATGACATTTAAGTGAGTTGAATATGCGTTCAGTATTCACTAAACAATAACTACTAACAATTGCACCGACATAGTCCCTTGTATCACGAATTGACTGCGGTCTACAAAAGAAATAACACGTTACGTGTCTTATACCAATAAGGCTAGCCACCCTCGGCCCGATTTTTGGCGATTATAAATCGTTATGGCGTCGCCCTGTGGTCAGAAACGAGGCGAGCTAATTGTATCGCTGGGCTACAGATCTGGGTCGAAGTTTTGTACGTGCTCTCCATTATTCATGTCCGATTGTTACGTTGACGTAAAATCGTTAGTGACTGTGAGTCATTAAAGAAATTCCGCCAGTGGCCACTGGTTTATGTCAAACTAGTGAACGCCCTCGCTTCACGTTGCGAATCCTATATATTAATATATAATTAGTCAAGATTATTTAAATTTTCAATAACATAACGTATTTTATATGGTGTGATTGAAATAAAAAATAATAATTGTAACCAAACTCGCAACAATACATCAGTGTTCACGTGTTTAGTTCACGGATCCGTGAAGCTGAATAAAAAATAAAAGATATAAACGCACAGATAAACAAAAAACGTACAAACCGACATATAGACAAAAAACAGAAATCATCGTTATGGGTTCTATTACGTTAATAACACCCTCAATAATAGTTTTTTTTAAACACTTTCTATGTATACACGTCAATCGACGAATCATTATATTTACAGCGTTGTTCATCGTTAAGGAGTTCCCTTGTCTGGATCCAACCTTCATTGTAGTATCAGGTTGTGATTTTCTGAATAATCATTATCATAACAACTAAAGGAATAACTAAAATTCTACTGTGTACCGTAAAAGAAAGTATTTTATTCTTTCATTTGTTTCTGTTCCTAAGTTCAAATAAAATAGTTACGTATGAAAAAAATCAGATATTATGACAGATTATATTTAATGCTAACTTACCAATGGAACAACAACTTTATAGAACAACTCTATTATAACATTTAAGTATTCCTTTTTTTTTCATATTTACATTTTATTCAGAAGTTCTACATTAAGTTAATTAATTAAAATGCATATACATTAGATAGGTGTATGTTTTAATATAATTTATATTTGCATATCATAGTCCGGTTAATTCTCTTTGAATATCTCCCAGTATATCTTTAGACTCCGACACAAAAGCCCAACAAGTTTCTGATTATGTAACTGCAAAAACCAGATTCCGTCAAACCGGAATGAAATAAATTATCAAATGGAATACTATATTAATTTTGGTATTTATAACCCTTTCTTGCTGATTGTTGTACAAGTATGTTAATGAGACATATTGAAGAATAACTTCTTTAGGATTAAATCGGTGCCTTTTACATTCCAAAAGTAAACCTGTAATATGCATTTAATAAAAATGCTCCATGCCTGTCATCAGTAAAAGGACAAGAATGATTTTTCCAATTTTTATTTGTTTATCTGTGTGATTATTTCCGATACCTTAAAAAATGCCTTAACAGGGTTGGATGTGATTCTCAATAATGTGTTTTAGTAAGCTTAGATTTAATATTTAGTGTTTTGTTTTATTTCAATCAATAAAAAATATATGTCATTTAAAATAATTTTGTCTGAACAATTTGTGACAAAGACATTGGGTTATCTAAGCTAAGTGAAGGCAGTTAGTTATTAGTTTGTAATATAGGAAAGAGTATTTAAGTTTATTGAAATCATGCAGTAATAGGCTAGAAGTTTGGACCTAGATCACCTGCATTAGGTTATATTGGAACATCTTGTGTTTTAACGTCATGAGTATTACCACTTGATTGCCGTTTCCAAAAAATATCTTTTCAAAATGGCGGTTGAATCAAAAATATTCATACGTGCATAGTGTATCAATATAAGGTTAAATTATTCTGAATTTGAAGAAAAACATTATGAGGAAGCCAATGTGCTTTTAAATACTTTGGTATCTCATAGTATTTACGAGTACGTTTAACGCAAATATCGCCATAAATTTAATTATATTTACAACTCACAATTCCTATTTCTCATTAACTTTATATCGAAAAACGATTACTTTGACGACGATGATTAAGTTACCAAGCAATTGCTGTTTCTGATAAATATTTTGTTAAATATTTTTATGTACCCATAATTTTTTATGTACCCATAAAAATATACAATAGTGCATATTTCACATACTTCAGATACCTGTCTATGAAAGATTATCGACAACGATGGCTTGCCTATTTGTTTTACAGCTATTCACAAGAAATATATTTATTCTGGTATATCCTAAGGTCCCTCTTACTTTATCAGACCCAATATAAATACCTTTATCAATAAACGTATGATATAAAAACGATAGGGCTATCAATATTTACCGTTTTCGTGTTATTGTTGCCGTTAAATTTTCGACGCACGTCCCAATGAATTTATTTTTTTCACTATCGACTGCCCTTGAACATAAAACTCGGTCGATAACGTGTCGCCCGTACTCAGCAAACATTTCAATGATATTAAAAGTGTCAATGGACTTTTTATGCCGTTTCGTTATTGAAAACCCGTTTCACGTAATACGTTAAAAGTTTATTGTTGAGAACAGTTCTGTTTGATTTTTATTCTAAACTCGGTGCTCTTAATAACGTTTTTATTATGCCTTCTGGTTATTTTGAACTGGTTTTGTTTACGATTCGTTGTGAACCAATAAAATGTAACCTTAAAAAATGTAGTGATATGATTTTGGATGTCGAGGTGAATAGTATTTTTTGTTACAATGTAAACTAGATATAGCTATTACAGGTTATTGGCATGTGTATCAATTAATGTCAGACAAAACTCTACGGGGCTAAATGAAATTTGCGTTTAATATTCAAAGTATAGAATGATCTTTACATGTCAAATATTTATCACATATTCAACTGTTAAAGCATGCAAATTTATGATGATTAACTTATTGTAATAAACAAAATAACTCTTTGTCACCAAATCAAAAATTAATAAAAAGAATATTATGTTATTATCATACGACATGTACGAGTACTATGTACGTGTTTAATTCAATACAACTCATGTTTGAAGAATTCCGTACATGAGAATGGACGCTATATATACATATTATATTGTGTAAATGTCAATAGCATTTGTCATATAAGACTGTATGTAGCGTCTTTAAAAATATATTAATATATCATTACTTTATATACATATTTATAACGTGAAGATTATTGATAAGACAAACACGTCTTCATAAATACAACTTACCTTTCTTAACAGCGAAATTAAAATAAGAAACAAGATATCGACATCTCTTTTACATTATATATTTTAAATACACACGTATTATCTACGCGACTTAGGTAATAAATTGCCTAACCTTGTGTCGGTGTCCGAGTCTGTGGAATTAGGTAGATCCGATACAATCGACTCGCGCGAGCGGCTTACGACGCTTGTCAGCCCCGCCGGAATTCTGTTAGACTAAATATAGAACTCACTATTTCCACTCAGTTCCTGTTATTTCGCCAGGTGGCAATGCAGAATATAATTAAGTGATTATGAAAGATTTTGAAGTAATAAGCTCATTGTGATTCATTATAGTGAATGACATGAATGACATTCACCTTACAAGGTAGAGACATTGATTGCTTGTCCGAGTGTACAGGGCAATCTGTGGCGAACATTATAATATGTAAATGATAACCTTTAGGATTAGCTCTAAAAGGGCAAAAGAATGGCCGCAGCCACTGTAAATTGCATTACACAATGAGATACAATTATTCAAAGATTTCGTTTACTAACTACCAATGATCGTTAGATTTCTATAAGGATAACGAAATAAAATGCATGTGTTATTTAGTGCTTGCCTAATGCGTATTAATGTTGATACAATTTAGTATAGTATGCATTTGAGAATATAAATTTTGAATAAACATTTTTTAAGACAGTAAAGAGTTACCCGCGTAATGAAATACTTCAGTAAACAACTTGCATACCTATTGAAAAAAATGAAGTATCCCCAACATGGAGAAAAAATGAACTAAGTTAAAAAAACTTATAAAACTCGCTTTTATTGTGGCAAGCCGATGCGTCATCGTTAGGTCCTAAATATCACCTCAGACCAGAGTATATTTTAGGAAAAATCAAACGAGCCCAAACTCGACTGCATTGTATCCTTTTATTTCAGAGTTACTATCAGCCTGTTCATTCATACCACACTCATATTTGAATCTAAATTGCTAAGTCATTTATGATATCACAAAACAACCGCATAAAAAAATAGATAAAAAATCAAATGGTCATTGATACGGTAATATCACCATACATACCCTACATGTGTTCTTGAATTATTTCCATATACAAACTTCGATCAATTAGAGTTACTGAGGCTCCTTGAAAATACTTGTAACTGTAAATAGAATTCCTCTCTTACTGACGCGTATAGCAGAACAAAATAATTTGTCAATTATTGTGTCAGTCAGCCGATGTCGGAATATTGTATCCTACACGCTAATCACATATCCGCATTTTTAAATTACATAAATGCAGGCAGCTTAACTGGGCAATTTTATTCTATGTAGATTATTATAAATGAACGCAATTGGCTCTACGTTATTAGCTATTGTATTTTTTTATTTTAAAACGTAAAAGAGAGCTCGATAATAGCTAATTTCATATTGTTAACACTAACGTTACTTTTTCCCGCTATTTTCATTAGTTTATTTTTTAACTTCACGTGACGAATAGGTTCTCACGATAGTCTGTTATATCGGAATTTCGTTCCAGTAACGTGGACCTGTTATTCGTGAGCGATAAACATTTTTAACAAAACTAATAAATAAGTAATCGTACTTTTTTTGCGAAGACAGTTTTGCCAAATGTAATGCTTTTCTTTCTAACTAACAATTGAAAAAGAAGTGTAATAAATTTTACGTGTCTATCTGTGACATCGTATCGCCTAAACTCGTAGACTAATTTTGATGCGGTTTTTTATTTTAAAACTTCACATTAGTGAGATAGTACTTGGTTATAATTAGGGGGATTTCTGATTCGAGGATTTTTAAATTTAAGTTATTATCTAAGATTTAACAAAATGTTAAAGCAATTTTGATGAAGTTGTACAATACAGTTCAGACAATCTAGATTTTGAATTGTATTTATTACATCCAGTACAGTGACGGAATGATTATATAAACTTGTCTACGTAGTCAGTATCACGTGAATTCGTCACGACTTAGCCTCACTGCACTCGATCGACTCCTGTTCCTTTCTGATTTCCTGGTGGTCTTGGTATGGATGCACTCACATTTTTGAATCATATTATGATTAAACAACACTTTATTCATTGATTTTTATGACTATTCATTTTTATACGATTCATAAATGTGCGAATATGATTATAAGAATGTATGTATCACTGAAAGAAACGAATCGTTTAAAATCAGAATCCGAAAAAAACGATTCATATAAAGAAAATGGGCCTTAATGTAGAAGTTATGATAATACAATAATTATAACTTGCAATAACGATAACTATTATTTATAAATCAGTATCTATTCAATAACACAAGTGATCCTTGAACCGCGTTATGTTTCATGAATTTTACGTGTTAATCGTTCGTTTTATGGTGACACTTTATTTGTTTTCCTGAACACAGATTCGTAACCTTTACTCTAAGTGGTTGTTATCACGCGACGGACACCGGGTCCCACGTCACGACTTAACCCCATCACAACAATCGACACCTTGCTTGTAAGAACACTTTCTACTGTTAGCTTTATATGTAAGTACCTTAACAACGAGTGACCTTTAAATAATTAATGATCTATTTGTTTAATGTCATACTCGTAGGCTTCTAGTTTTTGCTGATGTTTTTATGTATGGGATAGAATTCGGCTAGTTAGTAACGCTATACGTGTTATTTTAGATATATTTGCTGTTATAATACTGGCAGGTCTCTTTATCTCTTCAATCAAAGTAATAAATAAAAAATATTGTCCAATACATATATCACGGGCTTCCTTGTAACTAATGTCAACTAATGTTAATATTAACTTGTCGTTATCATTGTCAATTTTGTTTGTTTGTTTGACAGTTTATAGGAGTAAAGTATAAAAACTATTTGAGATCAAATTTAACCGAATATTTAAAAGCCTTTGATCCAACGTAACCTTTGATCATCATAATTTTATTTCGATATTGGTCACGCTTTCGTACATTATACTAAAGTTTAACTTATTAATTCTAAAGTTATCTGAACAATATTTGTATTGAAATTTACTGCTGAAATATCTTGAGAGAGGACCAACTTTTAAAGTAAGTTACAACCGTGACTTCAAAAAGTTTTGTGAATAAATTGAATACTGCAACATTTAATAAAATTTCTATAGGTATTTGTGAGAGCAGATCGTGTGTATCAAAATTATTGTAACAAAGTAATACGAGGACAAAATCTACAGTATTTTTTGTGACCTAGACTTATTCAGAATGTTTATGAGCACAATAACACCGTAACGAATGAAAACAGCTGCATAATCAAGTTTTATTACCAAATCAAATCTAGAGTGCTAGAATTCTGTTTCGTCGATTTGCGGCAAGAGTTTTGTCAATGTCGACCCATAATGGTTCATAACTGAGCCAGGCGTCGGGCTGAGATATTGATCAAGTAAATTTAGTGAATAACACTTTTTGTCTTGATAAACCTCTTAGGAAACGTATGCCATTAAGGAAACGTATATTTCGAGGCAGTAATTGTTACATGTTCAGTTATAATTATGATTTTAATATAATTATATGAATAATATAAATAAAACTTTAATATTTATATCAGATTTTAAGATGAGAATAAATTTAAAACTTACCAAATTATTATAAATAATGGTTAAAAAATACTTTTGGAGAAGCTCCTATGTTTGGGTTGAACGTATATATAGTATGTTTTCAAGAAAGTATATAACAATAAAACTTCAACCATCCCTATATGTCATTTACCTGTCATTATTTTTAATAGTGTAGTATAAGTAACGATACATCATTGTCTAAATACTCACGCCCCCGCACTAAGAATCACAGATGCGTGATAGCGAGACAAGATATATCAAAATGCCACAACCGAAGAACAAATATTTATCCGTGATTAGACGTCTGCACCACTTGAATATCGAATCCGGGACCTCTCTTTACATAAAGATCGTCAAGCTATCTCTTATCTTTCCAGAAACATAAGTCCATATGCTGTTAGCAAAATTTGAGGGAACTACAATTTTAACTTAGCTGCTTAGCTTTCGTTCCCTATATTTTAGTCTAATTCGTTTTAAGTGTTTGACAAAATTTCATACTAAGATACTGTTACTACTGCCTTCATCGGCTAGGCGAAGCTTCTAATGGTTCACTTCGCTCCCCCTGAGCTCTCTCTACGTAATTAAAAAGGTCTAGATCATAGTCCAACATGCTTTTCTAATACGGATAGGTGAAGGATCATGGGATGCGACAGTTGTTGTCCTGTCTTCGATTTCTAGCCAGGGCAGATATTTGTGTGACAGATAGATATTCGTTCTCGGATCAAGAGTGTTAGTTACGTGTTATTTGTGTAGTTCATATCACCCGCGACACAGGGAATCCTACTGCGGGGGTATGAGTGTGTTTATTATTATTTAATATTACGCATATTGTAAACAGCTTACGAAATTTGTACGTACCCAACATACGAGTTTCATACCACAGTAGTTCACGACGCCAATGATCTGACGAATGGCGACATAGATTTGTGTTCCAAATGTCTGACATTAATCGACATTTTCGTACGTTAGCCGCGCATTAACTTGCATGATCTTTTCCTGCACTAAATGAGTCGTTATTTTGATAGCAATGTTCCCACACTATAAACTACTTGTCCTGCTTGTTGTAATGTTGATTACTATAAATTTATCTTAAACAATATTGTTATGTTTTTCATTACACGATTTCATCATGGCTGTAATGAAAATTTTTAATTAAGCATCATCAGTCGTTGCTTTATAATTATGATTTTAATACAATATTATCCGATTATAAGATTACAATAAATTGAATAATTTACAAATTATAATAAATTATGATTAAAAACATTATATTTTTGGAGAATATCCGTTCCTATGTTTGGATTGAACGTATATATAGTAGGTTTCCAAGTAAGTAGGTATATAATATATATAAATCTTCAACCATCTCTATATTATATTTACCTATCATTGTTTTTTACGTATCTAAATTAATGCGATAGTCGCAATAAATTACAAGCCTTACGATGGAATTTATAGTACCTACGTCACTATCGCATCAGTTAAACTATTCCCATTAAAAGCTTCATCAGTCAAGGCATAATAAAATCGTGGGTGGCGCTGGTAATAGTGAAATTATAACCATAACAGCTTTACGTCACTGGCCATGAATAATGGGGTGATGTTTACATATTCCATGAAACGATGACTAGTCAATTTTCATTCTATTTTAATATATCCCTCGTGTGTTTCAACGCTACAATTGTACAATTGTAATTTGCTGATTTCGTGCTTTTTCGGTAATGGTTTAATTCACGACTATAAAATTTACATAAAACATGGGTGTAAATTATGATTTTCATTTTATGCGTAATATTTTCAGCCTGTACGTCATGAGTCATGACTCATTTTATTCGTTATCAGATTTTGCTTGGGAATGAGTCAGATAGAACCATTCGTTTCAACGTCTCCTATGACGTAAGGTAGTACGTTTTATATTGTGGATGACTGTTTTTTTCTAATGGATAATTGCTGTTGGAGGCAGTCTACCCGCGAGCCTGGATAGACTGGATGAGAGGTAAGTTTAAATAGGTACTTCAATGAAATTTGCATTCGCATCCAGTAGGTACTTATGTTACGGCTTGATAGCAAATACTCTCTTTTCTACCTCATATTTGCTGGTAACGTTGATACTTTTAATATTATTTATATCCACTTGGACAGTGGCTTGGTAGTGGGACTGTCAAGCGGCTCATCTGCTAATCACTTACATAAATTATAAATATACCTTTTGTAGCCAAGACACCACGTAATACAGATGTAACAATTTTAATTCCGTTCAATAGCTTATAAGCTGATCCGAATTCCAAAATCGCACATTACTATTCTTGTGAATATAAAAAGATTAAAAAATATTATCTATAATGTCATATTCTCATTGTAAGGTTATAGTTCAAATTAAATTAAATTCATGTATTAGAACGATAATAAAAACAGAATATAAGTTAAATAAAACTTTCTTTTATATAATAACAATTGCATTTCTTAAGAAAGTGCGTAGCTTATTGGATTTCTGACAGCACAAATGGAAGTGTTCTCAATTTCAAACCAGAGCACCTTTAATTGGACGTCTGAGACGTGACTCCTGCCAACAGAACATAGAAATCGTATAACAGCCAGAGCTAACCTAATGTAGGCAGTAAGCTATGGCAATGGCGTCGCCTCTTCACTTTAGACCTAGAAAGGAATTTCCTTCGAAAATTCTCTTAATAAGCAAACTTTAAATATATTGCTAATAAAGTTTTGCAGCTGAAATATGCGTCTAAGTAAGCAGTTAAACTTATGCTTGCTTAAGCAAGCATTCTTAATCATAGTTTATGAAACATCGCTGTTCGTAACTAAGACTAACAGTTGTATCTTTAGTCAAGTTAAAGTACTTGCTTGACTTTAAGTAAATTAGTACTAGACATTAAGTAGACTTTAAGTATTAAGCAGCTAATTGGTAAATTCATAATTTTAACATTCAATATTTTTTTCTTACTACATTCAAGTTCTTAGCTATTGAATAAAAATAGTTCCGTTAGTGAAATAACTGTAAGGAAACAAAATTATTGATAAATTTACCGCAATGATGACAAAAATATTATTTTTGTCTTCAATAATATTAATACGATTATGATTTGGTATTAACTCTTCTGTTATTCGTTCAATCTTTGACAAAACAATCTATTTATTAAAAAACATTATTTAATTCTACAAACAACATCAATATTACTTTCTTTCAATTTTGTCGACGTACTTTTAATAAACTTTATAACAAATTCATCGTATATATCTCAAAATTATTAAAACACAAAAATATCCATTCACTCATCCCAAGAAAACTTTAAATACCTTCAACAGATTGATAACACTCAGCGCGTAATGCAGCCTGTCTCTAGAAACCGTTTATTTTTTATTTCACAAAACCACAGACAAGAACACATCGCCAGACATACCTGATCCCATTCCTTAACCGTGTGTAATAAGTGTCTATAGATTCGTTAAAGAGCGTGCCCGATCAATTTGTGCTAGCGGTCACAACGTCCATAAGTCTATCAGTTCAATTGTATCCCCTCGTGAATTACTGGCCTTTTATACGCCAGTGTCATTAGCGGCTAAATTTACACTTAATATCCACCCGGCGTATAAAACCTGCAACTCTGACGTCGCGATCCTTAAATCACTCATATTGATGACTGTGATAGCTTAAGCCACGCTTGCGTTCCCCATTTCCGTGTTCGGATGATATTGTTTATGAATAGAAGATATCAATGCCTTTATCCACTAGATAAACTTAGCTGCACCATTATCTATTGAACTGCAACTAGTACTCCAACTTGTTATTTGGAAGTATCAACGTTAAATGATCGTTTGTTGTGTCCTATGTTAAGTTAAAAGATCTCGAATTAATTAGTTATGACCTTGTATATTGTATTGAAAAACGCGCTCTTAAGTGTAATATTTTTTTTCTACCCATGATACATAAAGATAGTTTAATTCACAATATAATTCTATTTCTGTTAATTACATTTTAGTCAGTATATTAATCTACATATCTTGCTTAATGTATCCTAATATTATACTTACCTTTTACGTTACATAAAATAAAAAATTATCTAAATAATAGTTCTGTTAAAGATTAATGTCTTTCTGCAAGTTTTTGGCATTGGTGTGATGATCAAATATTTTTCGTGTTAACAAATGCAATGGTCACAGACACTTATTCATTGATAGGGCATATCTTTGACTAGCCCACTATCTAAGCAGAGATAGCAAAGCCGATATTCAAATTGTATGGGAGCAGAGTGTCGTGGAGCTAGCGGAAAGTTCCGAGCGGTACAGTGCACGCAAAGCAATCAATTTAATGGGGGATTCTGAAGGGATAGAATGAATAGTTCACTTCAGCTCATACGAAGTATAATCATTTAAATAAACCAACTGTAATTTGCTCCAGTTGTGACACGAGAAATTATCTTTGCGCGAATCAGGTAAAGATAAAATATGAGTCGCGTATTCAGGCAAATCGTTACTATTAACACTGATATGTCCATCCCATTTGAAATTGCTGTTAATTTTAATGAATTCGTATTTTTTATGAGCTATAGACATCAAATGAGCAGATTTCCACAGTCCTCTTCCGCCCATGGTCACCTGTAACAAACCTCGAATTAGACATTAGTAGGTAGGTATAGTATTCGGTGTTACTATAATATTAGTTATTTATTTTTCGTCAATAAAAGGACTGTGGTAGTTATATAGATTATTACGATGTTGTTGTGGAAAAAGTTGACTACTAGTGTAGATTAGTACTGTTTGTAAATAGTAGCAATCGGTTAATAATCATTAGTATTTATCCCACTCGAAGTTAGTCATAGATTTGTTGCTACTTCTGAAGACAGGTGGTCTTCTCTTGTATATATAACCA
>DWPA01005383.1:0-11874 GCA_018251375.1 Calpodes ethlius
GATAAGAAAGGAGGAAAGTTTTCTCCCTCAAGTAAATTTTTATCTATTCCAAACGCCTCCTGTATAGTTAAGAGAGTTCCGAACCATGGAAGAAAAATAATACTATGTGTCGAATGTTCCAGGCGTTGTCGCTTCAGCTGCTGGCCGCCATCATCGCCGGCTTCCTGTTCACGGCCATCGTCCTGGTAGACTCGCACGCGTGGATCTACATCAACACCAAGTATGTATAGACACGTACATATTTTTCGTCTACGTCGATTGAAATACTAGGATTTCCCTTCGTATTGAATTTTATATAAATAAATATGGATATAAGGAACAGAACTAAATTTATTAATATTTTGCATTTGGTAAGTTTTAAACTGTGACTCCAAGGTCTTGTTCTTGGGTGTTAGTGATATCTTATTTATGTTGTCCATTCTACCCGCGACAGAGGAAATCCTAGTGCGGAGGTATGGGTGATCAAGTATTTATAATTTATTAATAACTGTGCCGCATCTGTCGCAGGAGGAGCCCTAGTGGTGAGGAGCAGGCGCCGTTCCTGTCGGCGAGCTCCGGCGGCGGCAGCTCGCGCACCCTGCCGCGCCCCGCCCCCTTCCCCAACGGCAAGCTGCCCTCCTACAGCGCCGCCGTGCAGCTCATGGACCTGGGCGACCGCGAGCGGGAGCGCGAGAGGCCCAGGTCAGTCATAACATCATCTTTACAGAAATCATTCTATATAATATCCGGTCTTCAAATAAGCATGTACCTTTAAATTGAAATAAAACAAAGTGTGTGTGTGTGTGTGTGTGTGATATTATTGATTTTTTTTATTCGTTTGATATGCTTATGGATGCCATTTTGTATTTAATATAACATCGTTCAAATGTCCGTCGCAGCTTCGTTGGGTTGCACGGATTTGAAAAGTACTTTAAACGACTGTGATGCAAAAAAAATACTGAATTTGACTTGGTTTGGGTTTTATTGATATTGAGGGCCGCTGTGTTGTATGGCTTACTCAAATAAACATGCAACTTTAGAAAACTGCACAAAAAAGTGCAACGCGATCATGTTGCACAATCTCAGTGGCCAGTCCACATGACATGCACTTGAGATGACCATGCCTTTAAATCGTTCGTGCAGAATGTTCAATGAGCTACGTGGCCCGTGAAATCACATGTCGTTGGTGTCTCTATCATCCAATTCAAGCGTATAGAAGTTAGTGGTCATCGACCTGAATGTAATGCAATGGTCCATTCCTGCATAGATACAAATGTTATTCTGGATAGTAAGTTAAACTTTGGCAATCAGGTCTCGCGTGTCGGGCTCGGCGACACTGGGGCGGGCGAGCGGCGCCGGCATGGGAGCCGGGTTGGGCGGCGGGCTCGCGCTGGGCGGCGGCGCCCACACGCTGGGCCGCGCGCCCCACAACGGCAAGTACGCGACTCTCAGCAAGCAGTGCAAGACGCTCGAGAGCAACGACTTCTACTGAGACCGGCCCGGCGGCGTGCGCCCCGACAACGGCGCAGGTGAGTGACGTGCATAAATACTATCTATAATGCTCCTGTCTAACATCGTTTATTCATTATTTATTGCATCAATAGCTAAATAATACATTCGTATTATGAGCTAATTGTAGAAGGAAAAAAGCAATGCGACATTTTAAGTAATTTATAGATTTATCAAAGACCGATTTTCATTGGCTTGCAGGTCAAGCGGCTCGTGCAGCGGGGTTGAACCGGTTCGATCCCAAGTACGCGTCGTTCGGCCCGCGCGCCCAGCGCCCGCGGCCCCCCGCGCCGCACCCGCCGCTGGCCACCTTCGCGCCCGACACGCCGCCGCACACCGCACACACCCACCCGACACACAGCACACACAGCACACACAACAACCACACGCACGGCCCCGCTAGCCACGGCGCGACGCACACGCACGCGACCAACGGACGCGTGCACGACAAGTACGCGACCGTGCGCCCGCCGCGACGCGCGGAGCCGCAGCCTCTGTCCGCCGCGGCGCTCGAGTATAGGAGCCTGCAGCGGCCCAGGAGACAGAATCAGACGAACACGGCGACCACGCACCGCAGGCGACCCGATAGACCGGACCGTCCGGACCGTCCGGACCGAGCGGATCGACCGGACAGGCCGGACAGGCCGGACCGCCAGGACAGAATCGACCGAACGCATCACGATCAACGTGATCTGTATGCCGTGACCGAACTGTAAAACGAACATTTATTTACCGAACGACTCCGGCGACCGCGCACCGCTCACGATTCGATCGATCCGGTGGACCGGCGCGTACGCGCAGGATAAGGATCGACGTATCAAATGGATTTGTGTGCTTTCGCGGAGTTTTAATTGTTCATTTTCCAGTGTACGCGGGAGAGTCGAGTTCGACCGCGTTGAAATCATAATTCCTCTTTTGGAGAGGACGGTTGTTCAGATCATCAACGCGTGTGTCGCCTACCAAAAAAAATCTATTAAAGGTGATTGAACTAGACAAGAATAAGATATGAATATGAATAATCAACAAGATTTATATTAATTGTATGTAATAAGTACAACAGTATGTCAATCATTACTGCTAACGTTGTTCGATAGTCATAATTATTTTTAAGCAATTACACGACCCTTGCACGCCCCGGGAGCTGCGGTATTCTGTTGGTATGAATAAATTAGATTAAACATTAACCCGATTTCGCCCTCGCAGTCATTCTACTGAGGTGTTTTAAAACGGCGGGCGTGTTCTCATAGGTGACGTTATAATGTAGGTACCGAGTGATATTCGTGTTAACACAGTCGGTTATGTAATGACTTGTACCTGTATTGTAGTATTGTGTCTATATTTTTTACTTGAGATCGATTCCTCCGCTCTAGGGTCCGAGTTCAAGCTAGTCTCGTCCATTTTTATTGTTAGAAAAAGGCTATGGATCGAATGAAATTGAAATCGGATCCTAAGCCGGATGGCGTGTGTTACGCCCTAGGAAATGTCGCTATCGGTATATAAAATGCACTCGTATACTTACTATGCTCATCATAGTTATATATGGAAGTGTTTCGTTACTTCGTTTTTGTACTAAACATTGTTTTAACCTCGGTGAATCTCAATAGACCTTATCCATCACGTTCAACTCATTATTGCACAAATCTACTTTCAATACTAAATATGCTCAAAAATCGTATCTGTATCGACATATTTCATAAATTTATTTGGCACTAAAATATTTCAGACTGATCGATTTTGGATGTAAGATCTTTTTAGATATTTTTTATATTGCCAGCGTGAATGCGTAGGATGTTATGATAATCTGTGACTTTCATTCGGCGCGACGTACGAGCTGCGCGCTCACCCGGAGACTAGCGTACACGCGTGATGTACAATTTTATATATACGTACAACTAGCAATATACAGGTCCATATAGATGGCTGTGTATAAATCACTTAGGGTAATGACCAATAATTTAGAGATGAACACCTTACTGATTCATTTCCGATTTTATGAAACATTAAACCATGTTTTTATAATAAAAATTCACAGTAAAATATTATTGGACGATCGAATTTTGTCCTATTTCTGCTTAACGTCTGATTAAGTGAGTTCGGAATCTTCCTGTTACTTATTATTGCATAAAAGTGGTAGAATGCTTGATAAAATCGGATCGTAACTCGCAAGGTGTGAATCTGCACTTACAGTTTTCAAATCGCATCTATTTAATATAATAACTCTGTTTGACTATAATTATATTGACGGTATGTTATACGTTGTGGATATGTATATTGTATTCTGCCTTTACCCGTGTATGAACTGAAATAGACCCGTTTGATACTGCCACAGGTGTAGAATGGTAATACCACATACTGAATTAATTATAAATTATAGTTAAGTCGGGGCTCGGAGCCTCGGTAGTGAACAATTCGGTGGTACATCGGTTTAAGGAGTGATTATAAAGTTATAGAAAGATATGGAATGTTACTATATAATCCGCGAGATTTCTTACGGGAGGAAATTATTTAATTGTGTGTCCTGTTTAAATAGGTAATCAATGTTGGACTTTAAAGGGTAGCCTAAAATTTTTAGTACATTTTACACGATTCTCGACTTTACTTCTGTGACTTTAGAGTATATCATGAACGAAACTTAAGTATAGTTTTCGTTGTGGAGGGAGAGACGGATCGGTTCACTGCTGAGTGGAACTGGCGCTTGGAATTTAATTATTTCATAATGTATATGTAAGTTATATATATTTGGGACATCAGATTTTATGTGTTCAATATTCTCGCGGACCTAATTATTTATGTTACGTTGTAATGTTGTTATGGATTTCCGTAGAGTAACGGCTGATACTATTTATAGTAATTAAATGTATATAGACGCAACCGTAGATATTATTATTGTATTTTAAAGACGTTTCTCGTGTGGTCGGAATCTCAATCGAATATGTATAGGCACGTGATTGCGGAGCGTGCGATTTGTAGTGGTTTTTTTCTAGTGAATCTTTACGATATTGATTCTTCTATCGTATATCGAGTTAGTGGATTAGTTTCATCGTTTGTATAAATAATATTCAGCTCAAGTTAAACGTTAGATAAAATAGCGTGGACCTAATTGTATATAGGACGTGTAGTGTGGCTCGATCCAACCCGACTACTTACTGGGTAGATACTGTTTACACTTTATTTATGCTAATTTTATTGTAAATGATAGAAAATTTAAGCATTCCAACTTATGATAGCCGTATGCAGTCGATAGTCTGTTTTGTTCTCATACAAAGCAACCTTGCGTGCAACGCACTAAGGTGTTAGTTGAAACTGCCATTCGACGAAAATTACTACGTTATCTAGAATTATTAGATGTAATGAAACTCTTCTGTAACACCAAACACGTTTTACTATTGGCTTGAATTGATCGTAAGTGGCAGTATGGATCAGTTGTCTGATGAGTGTAATTGAAAAAAAAAACGAATGAAATTGGCGCTCATTTTGACAGTTCAAAACTGACATTTGAGAATATGCGCCATGTTAACGGCCGCTGTCACGACAATTTATGGCCAAGTTTTCTAATCTAATATTCGTAATTATTATAGCTGTATTCTATGATAGTATTAAGCGAAGTGGTACCAGTTTTTATTCAGTATTAAAATAGTGAACTTTGTGAGACTTTACAACGATGTTGGTACATTTTTTATGATCGATGTATTTTTTAGTTTTTCATTGGAAATTTCACGGTACCGTAAGCAGTGTATTCGCCAAAGATAATGCATAATTTAACGTTAAGTATGTCTAGTTAGTGTTAAGTATACTTAAGTACTGGCTGGCTGGAATTTCAGTGGCTTTGTTCTGTATGGATTCTTGTGGTTGAAATATAGTGATGATCTAATGCAAATTATGCCTAATATTTCGTGTATTTTTATAATATATTTATGATTATATATAGTTTATTATTGCTGAATATGTTAGTCATTTCTATATCTTATAGTATAATTTGATATTTTAAACTTATGCAATATCGCGAACATTATTTAGTAATGTAATAAAAACACTGAAATTACGATACTATTTTTTCATACTAAATATTATATTTCCCTTTTCATTGTTTCCATACGTGTTTTGTAACAACGCTCCTATATAGTTACAGCGAAATAGATTAGCAACAGAACTTAGGAAATTTACATGGCAGATATTTATGATGTAAATGCTATGGGATATAAAAAACTTGAAACTAATAAGTCTCATTTCACTCTGTTACTAAAGATTTACTTATTCAATGTCTTCAATCATGAAGAATGCATATAGGTGATTAAGTTTACCATGTATTTCATAATTCATTTCACTGATGGTATAATTATATCTTTATATTGTATATTTTGCATTAGAACATGTTGCGATCAATTCATAGATGTTTGATTTAAAACCGCTTTACTGAAGCTCATTCGATGTGATGTGCTCAAATTTTGTAAATGTTTAACTGCTGGTGTTATAGAACTAGATATTCTGAAATCGCTCAATACCAAGTTCGTGTATATGGTATGTATATTATTATATAATTTTACATAAGTGTCTTCTATGAAAATGTAAACTAGCTTAGACCAGTTTTACAGTTTTTGAGCACATATAAAATAAAATAAATGTGTAAAATATTAATGTTCTCATCCGATCACGTAGCCAGTTGCCAATTGGATGTTATAGTTTGTTTTTATTATTTTTGATATCAAAAATTAACTATGACCTGGTATCCTGAAATGGATCATTTGTCATGGATATATGGAATCTTCTAAAATCAATTTGTAAGACATTCGAGCTATAACAATAAATAAATCTATATGGCTATTGTGATTGGGTTGGAACCAACTGTGTTATTAATGGAACCACTGAGTTCTATAATACTAGCATTATAATATAGTAGTGCTAGTAATAATACTAGTATTATAGATTTAATACTATTATAATACTAATGTTACAATATCTCAGTACTAGCATTATAATGCTAGTAAAGATGTCAGTGAATGTAACGCAGCAATATTAAAATCTTTTTTGATTTCAAAATTGATCTTACCACAATGCAATAATGAGTTCATCCAGTAAGTGCCGTGTAAATGTTACACGATATCTAAGCTCACGGTTTTCAATGTAATTTAATGCACTCTATTTACCTTCATAATTATAAAATTATATTATTAGACAGTTGTAAATTATGCTAGGGTAGTAATTGTTTTTAATTTTAATTTTTTGCAGCCTTCCTATGCAATAGTTTTTGTTGATTGATGTTCAGTTTCGTTGGATGAATTCGTTTATGTAATCTGTGTCCTACTTTTAAAGAATCCTCTGCTCACTTTGAGTTTAGCTGACGAACAGAAGTGCTGTGTGTTTTTTGATGAATTCTTGTCGCTTAAACGTGAATTATATATACTGTCCTTTTTAAAAAGATATTGCATTGTATTAGTATAGCAATCGCGCGATGGTCACTTTTCTTTCTTTTTTTATCTTTTAAATTTTACAAATTTATATTGATTCCTGCGTTTGGACAGTTGTGTAAAAATATTCCAATACAATTATTCCGTGCATTTCTGTATGTACAACGATCTGATACTTTTCTTGTGACATTATTGATATTGTCATAATTTTCATATTCGCATACAGTACTCTTGTTCCGATATTATTAAAAACTAATGAAAACAAGTTACCAAAGTATGGGTAATTAAATCATTGTAATATTTGTAAACCTGCATTTGTGTGAGTAAAATACGTGCCATATATTTGTTTGTTTCAAAATTATTTAATTGGGCCATGACGTAGCCAGTTTGAAACCGTTAGTGTAGTACTTTGTTTTTTTTTTCGTTTACTTTAGGAAGTTTTTTTTAGCTTCATGCAATATTTTATGCTTTTTCGAGTCAATTATGGTGCGAGTATGTTACATTATAAAGCGCATTCGGCCTCATACATTGCAAGTAATCATATCAACGATGTACAACCTTCTGTAACTTTTGTTACAAATTAAAGTTTTAACTAAAAAAATGTTTTATAGCGCTTGTTGTATTTAGGATTTCTTTGATAAATTATTGTTTATTTTATATTTATATGGTACGTGATTGTTGGGGAAATGTATTTATTTATGTTGAGTGATTCTTACAATGTAGGGGAGGTTCGGCGACGATGCGACGTGGTACGGACTACGGTGAATATAAACGGTCGATGATAGATCCAGTGTATGAGTTTACAATGAGAATAATAAATGGATTAAATATATCTTCATTGTTTCATTTATTCCACTTTATTGGTACTTTATGGGTCGATGAAAACATAAGTGGCTATTAAACTCTTAATTTATTAAAGAAACAAGAGTTATTTTCTAAATTAAAATAACTTTTGTTTCTTTAATAAATTAAGAGTTTAACAGCTAGTTGTAGAAATGAATTTTAAATATTAAACTTCGTAAAGTAGTGAATTTATATCCTAATGCTCGATTAAGAAGTTGCAAGAAGTTTCTCATAGAAATAAACAGAATCATAAGATAAATAATAACCAGTAGTAATTATAAAAAATAAGTTATCATTGTTGTTCTGCAACTGGTCAACAAATAGAAAACCCTAACTATATTCGTAGTGCCATACACCATACACAGTATAGTGCTTCGTCCATCCATAAAATATGGGGAAGCTTTGGGATATATACCTGTTATATTTCTTTAGCCAGGGCGTTCTCCTGGAAACTCGGAAGTTCTTATTTAGACATCTTATTTTCATTATACGAAAGGATTTGCTATGATAACGTGAATGTAATATGTCAAAGAAACTCCAGGGTTTATTAAGAAACGTAGTATCTTGAACCTTGCCCTTAGAAATTAAGTAAAGATGAGATTAGTACAAAAATACCCACAAGAGGACGCCGACGGCATTTTCGTCCATAATTCAATAGGAAACAAATGGGCTAGGCTGGCTTGGATTTTAATATCAATGGGTCCTCTTTATCTTCATCGAGTTTGCGAGTCGGGTTTGAGTTGAACCAAATTTTGTATCAGTCATCCCTAGCCTAAAATATAATACGTATGTACATATAATCGCATTGTTAATAATATAACAAAATATAAAATGAATATCATGGCATAATTGCATGAGCTTCGTCTTTTTTTCTAATCATTTTGTTATCTATACTTCTATACCTATTAATAAATTTGAAGCATCAGCCCTGTTTGAACGTTAGTCAATGAATCAATTTTTATGAAACTCTCTTCTGTATGTTAAAAAGCTTTTAACTTAAAACATAGGCTATATTTTTTAGATCCGTAGGTTCATCTACGACGCAATTTAATTTTGTAATGAAAATGTAAAAAATATCGAGTTATATGTCAAAAACGGACAGAAATCTTTTGTGGACAGAAAAAATGGTATACATGCATGTCTTATCTTTTTCATAATTTTCAAGAGAAAGCCATAAAATGTCCGCGGACTACATATTTCTCAATAATTCAAACTCCCAGAACTAACTAAATATCTATCGTACAGTCACTTTTTTCTAATTGCAGATTTCCCTATACATTTATTGTAATACAAATTCAGCGTTTTATAAAGTACATCCACAAACGGTTCAAAAACATCACGAATACCGCCACACTAAAGCTCATTACACGTACTGTACAGAGTACTCTACACCTATTAGGTAATATATTACAAGTGTTTGCTCTGTTAATTTGTCAGTGATGTAACTAAATGAGAACTTAGATTCTACATTTTTCCCGAAGCGAGGCGAGCGTTAATATGCTAGTGTTAAATAAAATGAATCCCAAGAATATATTTTAATTTTCTTTTAAATTCAAGGTCATATTTGTTACCTACACGTTAAAGATGTTCTACACGGTTGCTCCTACTGATATGAGTACTGAAAGTTACAAAAATGTTTTAAAAGGTTCACAGTGTAATATCCATTTAGTGACAGTGAAAGTTAAATTAAAATCCTCGATTATCTATTCGTATATTAATGAGACTATCAAGATTTTTCTTTGATACGCGTCATTTGTATTCTGGGTGCCTCAGGGCGGCATTCTCTCCCTTACTGTTTTACATATTTATTAACTTCATCCTTTTTTGATACTTTTTGTAACTTAGTCAGATAATATTGATTTAATAAATAACTCTGATTCACTGTAGGATTCGGGTCTCTTTGGATAACTGTGTTGCTGCAGCAAGAATAGGGGAGATTTAACGGCTTATCCTTATTTTTATCTTTTATTTAAAAGATATCACCTACCGGACAGGTTTCAGATCAGGTTTTCTTTTTAAATACTTGATTCTTCTGCAACCGACGGCCCCGACGTAGGCTTCAGGGGTTTCATAAGAGAACAATCCTACAGTTTTTGAAATAGGTAAACACGAACGTAACTTTGATTTAAGTAAAGTTTAATACTATTCGTCACTGTGAGTTGGTCACTGGTCATCAACGTGATGTCGTGATGAAGACCCTACCTCCCTGACCACGGAAATACTAACGATTTTGATCAAATATTTGTAATACTGATGACGTTATAAATAATTACACAAATATCCCCTTATTTAGTTTCATTATCGTTGTCCCATCAATAGTTATGTCAAAGTCAAAAATATATTTTGGAATAGGTATCACATTTATTGAGAATAATCCCTTCCAAAAGAGGTAATGTTTTACGTTCCTTACATTTTAGGTCTGTTGGAAGAGATTCTTGTCAGAAGTGTGTAGGTATGTATATTATATGTAGGTAATAGTAGGTATTACTTTCTACAACAGGCACAAAATTTCAAAATTTCTTTTTATGTTTTTGTGTACATAAATGACTAAATAAATAAACTGGCCTGTGCCCCTGTGTCAAGGACATAAACAAATAAGACATCACAAACATTTGACCCAAAAACAAATATTAGTTTGTCACATATATACGTTACATAAATATCTGCTCCGGCCGGGAATCAAATCCACAATCTCTTGCTTCGCAGGCAGCTACTATCTGCTTAATTACATGTCCGTTTTAAAATTGATATAATTGACATCAGCTAATTAAAGAAAATTATAAATGTGACTTAATATTTTACATTCAAAATTCTTAACCATTTCGTATGGTTAACGACGTCCATAAAGATTCTGAACAGCAGCCGCGCGAAAAAGGAATAGCAATAAAAAAGTTGTTGATTATTTTCTTTCATTGGTTACAAGGTAATGGTTTGCTATTAAGCAATCTTTAATTTCGATAAAATAAACATAGATAATGGATCTGTCCACAGAGATTAGATGGTGTTTTCTGTAATACGTACCAACAATTTCCATACAAGCTTCGCTGGTTACAGGACAAACAGACACTTTCGCATTTATACCTAATATATCTATATATTTGCTTTTGATTTGTACATAACAGATCTACTACTAGGATTTTTTTTCATGTAATGGCTACACTATACTTATTATGTTTATAACAATTTATTAAAAAAAATGTTTTATTATTTAGAAATAGAATCGAAATAAAATCAACATCAAACAGAAACGAGTACCTATTAAAATCTTCTCAATTAACAGCTTAAAACAAAAATTAAATGAATGTCTCTCGCTGTGTCACTTATTTAATTAATAATTTACAAAATGTTTAGCATCCGAGGGCTCCAAAGTTAGCAGCATCCAATTTAGGTAAGTGTAAGCCAGCGCAAACAAATAATAGACATGGAAATGGCTGACGTTATTACGTTGGTTCGTCTGCCACATTTATTTACATTTCTTGAATTTTCACAGTGCACGAAAACTTCTGGATGCTAAACTAACGCCTGTTTACAACCGCTTAGTGCTGGCGCCAGTTCTTACTACTGTATCATCGAAACAAACGATTGTAAAAATAAAATTACATAAATGTCAAATTGTTGTTAGTGCTGACCCACAAAGAGTTTTTGATACGGTGTAAAAATATTTTATACAATTATTTTTCACGAAGGTTTTAGAAGTTATTCATAAAAGAGCGGCATTTTGTGTGCGTTTTTTTTTGTGTAAATGGAACGACAAAAGAACACAGGAATCTCAATTGATTTTATTAATAGACACTGACATTCACGTACATCAGTAAAGAAATGTTGCCAGCCACTATAGGGAGGATGTGAAAGAAAGTAGGTACTTTCTTATGTAATACTAGCTGAACCCTGCGCGCGTTACTACGCCAACATGAGCTGCCACAGAAATATATGAAATACACAACAACTTTGCTAAAGTTCATCACATGTTTAAATGTATCGTTTACGATTCTATACATACAGACAAACATTCATTTTTATATATAAGGTAACTCAACATGTTTAATATATTCCTTCTAAGACAAAAAATCCCTTTATTTAAATCCGCGTTAACTTTAGCTAACAGCAGCTTTAGTTTTATCACGAGATCATTATGACG
>DWPA01005384.1:0-11873 GCA_018251375.1 Calpodes ethlius
ACCTTTATTTTTACTACAAAATGTACCCTATGTCCGTCTCCTGGTTCTAAGCTACCTCTCCACCAATTCTCAGCCAATCGGTTCAGCCGTTCTTGAGTTATAAATAGTGTAACTAACACGACTTTCTTTTATATAAATAGATGTTTACGTCTACCGCACATTCTCAACAATAAGGATTACTGGCAGAGAGTGCTTCTATGTACAAACTTATAGCTATTTAATAGTTACGCAGTAAAAATATAAAAGACCAAAAACAAGCCACAAACGATTGAAGTCGTTAAACATTATCGCGAGAGACGAGATCACAAATGCAACTTACATTATGACTATAAAATCTACAAACGGGATAACACTTCACGCATCATACGCCACATCTAATCTAATGGACTGGAAACATTTGAATTTTGGTGAACTTATCCCCAACACGAAACTCTAGTTGGAAAATAGACTTTATTTTCTGTGCAGTAAAGAGAAAAATCGTTCAACACTAACGTAATGGCCAAGGAACCCTCAAGGCGTGAGAATGACCGCCAAACGCCACATTACGGATTCTCTACAGCGCATCAAAATGATCTATTCTCGGTTGGAATCAAACTTATAGTGACGATTGCGTTTAATATTCGTATTCCGGTTTGGCAGGGACGATGTGTGTGAAAGCCAAGTTTGGAATGAAGTTGCCGTGCTCAAATTTGAAATCAGCGAACTTTAAAACGAGATATATAAGGGAAAAATATGTATAATTAATTATTTCATAAACAGATGTGTACATTTTCTTTTATACCGTATACTACGCTGCTTATATGCCAATTGGTATACATATGCGTGATAATTGGAAAGAACAGTTGGATTATCCGCATTTTGGATCCGAAGCAAGCGGTAAGTGATCCATTCATCCAATAAGAGGTGTGTACAGGGTTCACCTAGATACCAAGTCCGGAACACCAACGTTCATAAATCTAGGCTATTATTTCAATAGCTATTGAATGCTATTTTAGTAAAGATATCCCACGAGCGCTCTTAATACAAGAAATATTTATTTACCATTCAAATACAAAACCAAATGAATTCGTTTCAACATCGCCACTTAGCAACAACGAACTCAACAAAACGACACAACAACAGGCGTTATCACTGAAACCAATTAGTGATAAGAAAAGTAAGGTAACTTCCCCAGCGAAGGAAAGCCCGCATCCGTCCGGAAACCGAGCACCAGGGGGCCAGTGTAACCACTAACCAGCGATACCGGTTTGCGCTGATACCGGAAATACGATACGGCTGGGTGTTTCCGAACGGTATCGTCAATTTCAAATAATTATCTGTCAGTAAAATCAATTGCTTTTATCTAACTATACTTAACTATAGGGAACGCCTTGTACAAGTACTAGAGCGGCATGGAATCCAAGTTGTCAGTGTAATATTTCAATAATAATAAGTAGATACATCTCGATTCGAATATAGAACAAGTATATAATATATTTTTAAGTAGGTCGCCCCGCACCCAGGTGGACTGACGACCTGAAGAAGATAGCGGATATTCGCTGGATTCAAAAGGCTCAGGACCAGTCTGAGCGGCGCAAATTAGGGGCCACCTATGTCCAGAAATGAACCATCAAAGGCTGATAGATATGTATAGTCGACAAACGAACTGAGGATAAACTTCATTGTAAATAGCCTTCGCTAAGTAGTTCTAACTAGAACTACTTAGTTAAACTTAACTAAATAAAAAGATATAAAAATCTAAATCAACGTTAAAAACAACAAAATATTTAAGCAACAACACTAACCATATTGAGCATGACGAAGGCAATCAAACCAGAACGCCTATACGATGTGCCTAACAATTTTCTTACAAAGGTCAGGTCAATCAAATAAACATACGTGGGTTCAAAGTTATTAAGGTCCACGCGCACTGTGTCTGAACATATTTATATTACTCACGAACTTGTGAAAAGAACAAAGAGATTTGGCAATCATAATCTCTGTAAAATATTCTTAGTCACTTTAAAATAATTCACGTTGACTCTGAGAATGTAAGTGAAATTCAAAAGAATTGACAGCATTTAAAATTTACGGATAAAAATATTATTATTAGCGATAAAAACAAATAACCTATTTGAAAAACATATATCGTCCTTCACTCAAGCATAACGTAGTACTCTACATATAAACTCACAAATATTACTTATATATAAAGAGATGTTTTTTCGCGGTAAAAGATATTTTATGTCATGTTGCATAGGGATAAAATAATAAAATAGTGAGGTGCAGTAGTTACTATACCAGACTGCTATTCATAAGGTCTTAGATACCATTTCCAGCGAGGAAGAAATTTGAATAATGAAATCAAATTTCTTTTCGTGTATGTTTATTATTGTTTGTCCACGGCACCCACACACAGAGTCTGTAGGTAGGGCTGTAAGTGTACAGCGTCATTATCTTCAAATAACAACCCTTAATAACAAAGATGTAATCGATGGTGACCCAAAATACCCAGAAATACGTGTTCCGAGTAGACGAGTGATATGTAAGGGTCGGGTTCGCGACCTGCATTACTATGCGCGTTAGGCACACGTCGGGTGTACGTGGGAATGAACGTACGGACTCGTAGCCTCGTAGTGCATTTCTGAGAAGTGAGGCTCCCGTGCGTGTCGGTTTACTGCGCTCCGGAACAAAGTTATCTTTACACGATTAACGCTTGTACGACAAACCTTTACTCAAACACTCGGACGCATGTTCGCTCTGTTCCATTTTGTGCATGAATCAATTTCAATTACCCGACTGCGCCAGGATAAGGGTTATGTTTCTCGAGTACATGTATGCATGTGAGTGTGTGTGTGCATTTTTGTATGTGCACATTTGCACGTATTTCTTTAGCACGCTGCATTTGTGAACACTGTCAACCCTAGACATTCTAGAGAAAAATAAATAAGAAAAATAAACTGATCTTTTGTTTTTTTTTTCGTGGATTTCGTGGATTTGTTATCCTGTATTATGAGATATAAACAATTAATCGTTTTAATATGTTGTATTATCTTTTGGGCGCTGTCAATATGAGACGTTGTCAGACGTTGTTGATTAAATGCAAGATTTATTGTAAATACATGTGAAACGAACAGACGTCAATTGACCACCACCATCCATGCACATTAATAATAAAATATCACGAACGCATTGCCGACTAAAAAGATGAGGAAGGTACACATCACTTGGCATAGGAGACAATAAACTGAGTGAAAATCAAAATATTTTTTTAATTACCCGATTTGAATTACCGCTTTTTAACTGTAGATACATTCATAAAGGTAGCTACTAATTTTAAAAAGGAATCTATAATCCTTCTCGCCTTAAAGTTAATAAGACTAATAAGAATAGATAAGCACAGCTAAACTTGCAACCCTCTAAAGCTAAAACAGCTATAAATAACGACTGGTATTTCATGATAATGTTGAC
The DNA here is from genome assembly GCA_018251375.1 of Calpodes ethlius. Taxonomy (NCBI): domain Eukaryota; kingdom Metazoa; phylum Arthropoda; class Insecta; order Lepidoptera; family Hesperiidae; genus Calpodes; species Calpodes ethlius. The sequence continues at coordinate 3,451 of DWPA01005384.1, forward strand.
ATTGATAGCGTATTGTGTCGTCTGAGACATAGAAACATTATGTTCATCACCCATCAAATTATTGACTGATCGATGTTTTACGTGATTCTACTCACCCAAGACTCTTGCACTTCGAAAACCTTCACTTAGCTTTTAATCAAGAAAGATACCGCCGTAAAATTCATTTTATAGGTGCATTTAAAATAAAAAAAAAATATCTTCCCAGTAGAAGAAAAATTAACTATTTTCCACTTTCCAAAAAAATTTAATTTAGAGGTTTTTTTTTCTTTTTTATAAAAATCGCTATTACTTTTTCTTTAGGGGAAATACAATACGATTTTTTACATCAATGTATCATGTTGTAAATCAGAATATTTTGAAAGTGAATTTTATGATAATGCAATAGAGTGATTTTGGCTGAAATATTAGTTACTTTTCATTCTATGGGGACAATATATCCTATACCAATTACTAATAACCTGGCACTCTAAATACAAACTCAACAACACTTCTTTATAATGGCAAGATTCAAATACACAATTTAATGGATCTTATAAGAATATGATGTTTATTCGCGGTAAAGTAAGACGTCACTTTTAAAGCTACAACTATCTCCTCACAAAAATATACTATAACGACGCTCTAATGAAAGAAAGACAAACAAACAAACATACTTTCCCATTTATAACATTCAGAGTATGGATATACAGTAATATTTTATCACACAGTACATCTAATACGACGCGTATGAACCTCGTAATTATCATAGATAGGTACAGACACTAAACTCGTATGTGGGCCATCTACGTGTACCTTAATTATCAAAGAGGCGAGCTTCATTAATTATAGCGGATCGTATCTTAAAGTAATTGATTGCTTCTCTTTGTTAAACTAATGTGTTAGAATTGCGAAACGGTTGTAATAAATTTTCGATTTAATTATGCTTCGGAGACGCGCACCGGTGAAAGTAATGATGCCGCGCGGACGCGTTAGCACCTTACTACCAAACAGTCGAGTATCATGGATACTTCAATTATTACAATTATTTTTAAGCGGTGGCACTTAAACGCGTGAATAAGCTTTATAGGAAAATTACTGTATTCACTGCATTGCTAAAGAAATCTTTGGATATGGTATAATTAATCGATTGTCTATACTTGTGTCATAAAGATGTTTGAGAGTTTTTACGTAGGAGGTACGTTTCGAAACACATCGGATTTTAAAAATTCTTTAACCAGTAGAATGCTACTTTATCTTAGTGATGTAGGGTAGAATTTGTTTTAAATCTTAATTTCACCTGTGGAGAGGCCTTTAGTAATAAATATCTGTATATTATATTAGCTCTGTTGAGTTGGTTAACAATACGTTATTCGTGATTAGGTTATATTTAATGAAACGTTAGAATTAAAGCACTGTTAATATTTAAATTTCGTTTGTGCAACTGGTTGCAAATCACATAATACATTTATAAAACATTTTGTTTAATATTATTATTGAGTTCTCTTCTAAAACGTGTTTATCTCCGAACTGCAGTATATTTATGCAAATTTCATGTACTAGACAAAGTCAGGGTCATTGTAGCTTTACCGTTTGTTCTTTTGTATGTCAAAGAATAATTAATGTTCTAAAAGTGTTTGCTCGGTTTTCGAGATTAAAATGCCATACTTTCTCATCGAATAAAACTTTATTTTGTATGAAAAATTATATTCTTTGAATCTAAAATCAGGAACAAAAATACGTATATAACAAAATAACAGAATGTAAGGCTGAGTTACTGGAATTTAGATGACGTTACTGGATCTTATAGATCAAATATTATATTTAACGAGCACGCGAGAATTCGTCCGCGTGGAATCGTGGAATGGAACAATAAGTGTTTTGCTTTATTTTGTTTTAGTGCCCTAAGTTACTCATTATTACATCAGCTACCTGCCAATAAAAGCCTCGTTAAAATCGGTCCAGCTACTTCAGAGATAAGTCAGAACAAACACACAGACAGACAAAATTGGAAAAAAAAAATTTGGTGTATGTACCGTATGTATATTCATTGGCACGTAGAAAAAAATTTCAATATTACAAACAGACACTCCAGTATTATTTATTCATATGTACCTGTAGATGGATTAATAAGTTAATCCCGAAAATGTATCTATTTAAGTGTGAAAATATTGTTTTTATAGTAAATTCATCTTCTGAATCAATATGATTATTATTCTCACCAGAAACACAACGGGAATGAGACTGTGGTTAACTCAAACTCGATAAGTCTCGTTGTTGACGAGTTCCAGCGGCCACAGAACATATAGACTGAATTCCGGTTTATTAATTCTATTTAAATAAAGATTAACGATATCAAATTATCATTCAGTGCACCGTCCGAGTTTGTACTGAGTTTCTAACTTTACATATTTGATTGTTTTTACACACAAGAGTGACGTGTTCTTGTTAAACAAGAAAAACCCCGTGGGCGTGGCCATCGTGCAAAAACAATTGAATTATTCATTATATGATATTCATTATTCAATATTCATTATGGCAAAGATAAATGACACTACTGTTTATGTAACAGAAGATTCTAACCAAAAACTAAATTATATAAATATGGAAAAATAATTGGCATATCCAAAATTAATATGATAAATGTAATATTATCCCAATTAATTACTAGAATTGAAATATTTACACTTAAAAACGCGTTAATAAGCACACTAAGACCCGGCTGATGTGGCCTGAAATAAAAAGTTAATTAATCTTAAATACCAGGAAATATTTTCTTGTATAGACCTGCACTAATGTGGAGATGTTTTTTTATTTGGTTTTTATACAAAAATCTAAAGGCATATTAATACATACCCTCAAAAAGACAACCATGGTCGTTAGTTTAAAAATTGCTGATGAAATTTTTATCTGACTTTAGAACTAAGACATTATTAATTATCAAATTATGTATTCCAATTTTTTTATCCAAGTACTTAACATGCAATTCGACTAGATTCTCGTGTCTGTACCAAACGTATCTCATGAATCCCGATAAAAGAAAAAAACAAAAGATTAATGCCATCCACATGTAAACCAGCGTCAATTAATTTAATAACAATAAAACGAATTCATCATTCTAAAGCGTTAAATAAATCACTATTAAAACGAGGCGGAACAAAGTCATCGTTTATTCTCGCAGAAACAAAACGCGAGGCACAAAGAGCTATCTAATCCGTTTATTCTGAGCTGAGGCACATTCGGGCATCAATCACTGCGTTAGAAACCATTGCCCGTAATCTTCTCCCGACACCGTGTGAACGCGGTCAGCTGCGAACGATCTATATTTTATAGACGTTGCGCATTGCAACAGCCCTGAGGTTCGCATAGAACGAAAGGCAAATTCTAATTTCGTTTCCCGGTAATAACAAAACTAAATCGCAAGTTCAGTTTATGTGGCTTATCTTGACGTGTTTTCACAATAGTGGTAGCGTAATGCATGTGTAGGTACTTATGTGTTCTCATGAGCTCAGCCGAGTGAATTGGAACACTCGCTGTAACCTGCTACCGGCTCACATCTCATATTAAGGTCAAAAGGTTCTTTAAATGCTGGTCAGTAGCGCTCATTAAATTTCTTAACGTAACATCCAAGTTAATGCCTTCATCCAATGTGTTTTAATATGATATTACTACATCCTTAATTCCTTGAAAAGGATTTGAGTTTCAAGGCCTTAAAAGGTATTATTAATTAGGTATTAATACTAACTAATGTACAGATCAGGTATATAAATTAATTCGTATCCGCGTACTGGGGCTATCGTAGCGGGGTCCGGGGTCACCGGGAGACCAGCGAGACCGGTGGAAACAGGCGAGCTGTCGAACCTCGATATACGATTGGGGGAGCGAGAAAATATTGGCAACAAGCCGTGAAGACCGCGGGAGTCACGTCCGTGTACGAAACGAGCGATTGAGACACCATTTCGACTCTTAAATGAGTTCGTTCACACTAGTTCCATTCGTTCGTTCACACGAAGTTCACGGCCGACCTAGCCTGCTTACGATGCTAATATATGGATGTGGGATGTGGGCAGGAGATACGAACTATATCTAGAATTATTTTGTTAATGTTATGTGGAAAATACCGCTGATTAATCGATTGGCGTTATCGGAATTATTGGTCTCGTAAAAGCGTGTAAAGTATTTGTTTTATAAGTCTTTTCGAAAAGACTTATGATTCATAATCAATGCTATTTATGATAATAGCTACTAAAACATTCGTGTTACCTAAACGAATTTGTTTTACTGATAGAAAGTTCAAAACAGAGAGATACTCTATTTTGTTATGTTTGTGAGTGCAGGTGCGTCCTGGATGCTACTCAGCATCTGATGCTCTTGAATTTCTCGATGATGTGCAAAACTACAAATGGCGGACATTTGTAATTAGATAGCTTGGTGAAAAATGCCCTTAAAACAAATTTACGAAGAGACACGAGCTAAGCAGTGGGATAGTTTTAAATAGACAAATAGAAAAGAGTTATCCACAAACCCGCACTAAAGCAGCGCATTATCTTCTAGGCCTCTTCAAGCTACATCATATTTTTCTGTTAATTAGATTTCCTGTTAACGTTTATTATCCGCGGAGCTAATCTAACTATCCAATAACTATCCCGTAATCTAACTACACGAGTCGATGGTGTATCATCATTATAAAGTTTCGAGTACAGTTTAAACCGGTACGAATACCGTCACGCGTTAGATGGAGTGCAGCTATTTAAACAGTAACAGTGGATGCGCTGTCCCACGGGTCTCACGATTTCTTCACGGCGTACCAGGGCGGCAGCGAACCCGAGAGCTCTCTCCCTATTGTTAGCTCTTTCCCACGATCGACACAAAGAGAAAACTCAAATCGATTTTATTAATAAATGCGGATTCTCTTTGCAATTATGTATTCCTAATAGATGATGGCTTGTTTTAAGGACATTTATAAAATCCGTTAGTTACTAACTACATTGTTCCCGTGAGTAACTTATTATAATAATTTTACAATAACATACTACATTAACTTTATTTTCTTAATATTATTTTAGTATACTTTGTTAAGGCGAAACGTATCATTCACCAACGGTTTATCGTCATATGCGGGTTGTCTGTACGATAGTACTAGAATTATCGAACATCCACGCCACATTAGGTTTTGTTAAACGACATTTTGCAATACGATGACATTCTATGATATTTTCCACCGCTTGTCGCCTCGTTGAATATTGATAAACATGTCAACAACTTCATCGACAAAAATTAACAAATATTAACATTCTGCAACACGCAAATATTAAGAAACTTATTAAATCTGCGCAACAAAATGATTGTACAAAACATGTTGCCACATGTTGCTTGTTTCTAAAAGCAACTTTCCCCCACTCAGCCACAATTATTAACTTGTCATCAAATGTTGCTCAGATACATTCGGAAACGTTGACACACAAAACAGCAACTGTCCTGTGGATGAATTACTCCCAACATTACAAAGGGAAACATTGTATTTGAACTTTCTCGTAACTTTCATAGATTTAAATTAAGTTAAATAAATAGAATAGTGCGTCACACAGAAACCAACGCCTTTTTTGAATACGTGCCTTCTCGTACAATTTAAAATAAGAAGCATATTCAATCCTAGCTAACACCCGCAATTTAGCCCGCGTGGGGAAAAGATATCGCAACAAAAATGTTGTCGACTCCTTTCTATCATTGGTTGCCAGGCAACGCTTTGTCGATAAACACTCTTTAATTTACCTTAAATGTATATAGTAATGGATCTTCCTACAAAAATGACATGTTTTTCGCGGTGAAAAGTAGCCTACGACACTTTTACTCCTCCAACTATCGGTATACAAAAAACAAACAAATATAGATATTAGTATAAGTATATTGCGTTGCCTTAATTATATTTTTAAGGAAATGGAGAACTCTATACAATAACAATACAACAAAAACATAACCAAATATAAATAACACAATATAAGTTATCAAAGTCCTTTCAACATAGGACTTTTTATCCAATTCAAATACATTCATCTAACAATAGGCAGTAGGTGTCCATGGCGGAGGAAGTAATCGATATATTATATTAATAAACAAGGCTCTGTCTATTATTTTCACGTTTGTCAAGATCAAATCTCGATATGTCTATTGGCTTAGTAACTAAATACGATTTTGGTCGTGGCCAGTACAAATAAATGCTTTACAAACAAAGGTTTTGTTATCCGATTGTGTGATATAAATCTTTATCTAAAGGTTTTGTTCAAAAATAACTACCGTTCCGTAAACTTGAACATGCCACGTGATTATAGAGATATAACAGTAAATCTTATTAAAAAATACATTTAGATTTTAGCCTGTCTTATTGCCAGTTTGTAGAAACGAATTTAAACTATTAACTATACTCAAAGCCTAACGCTTGATTAAATAGTTGCATAAAACAACTTTAACGATATTTTAATGTTATTTATTAGCCTGTCGTATTGCGTCTTACAACAACCTTTAAAACACTACTCAAATTCTATTTTTTATTTATTTATTACCAATTTTTTATTTTGTTATTTCAATGAACAAATATTTCCTCTGACCCTCAATGAATCCTTAGAATTTAAAGTCGTATTTAAATATAAATTCCATTTCTACAACTGGCTATCAAATAACTCTATTGAATATTGTTTGGTATAAAAAGAATCGTTTCCCAAAAATCAATAAATAAATCACTCATAATTCAGAATCAGAGTCATTCACAATACTTAATAGATGGAACGATTTAGATTTCTCAAATTAACATACATATCGTTATGACTAATAAGGTATAAACAGATTATAGTTTTATGATTATTCAATTTATTACATTTTATAGAAGTCTTCAAGATATCACTATTATTTGTGTTTGTATAAAGCGCCAGAGATTACTTTAAAAGTCAGAAATAACATAATTCAATATACAAATTACTTCATATTCCGGTACCAGTTCCAGACCGTTAAATACTGCTCATTACAGAATGGAGACATTAGCACTAAATAATCTTTAATTTAATGACGTTGCATTTAACAACTTGTGGTTATAGTGCAACCAAAATTTAAGGCCATTAGGACAATGTAACTAGTGCAATGATATAATGAATCATAAAGATTTAAGGTACTGTTAAATATTTAAAGTACGTATTTCCACCGGGTTAAAGACTCCTAAAGTCTGTTTAGTGAGGTCGGTTTTTACAATAGACTTAGCAGATGAAAGTGCCAAATGTTAAGTAAAGTCTTGAACAAATTAAGTAGAAAAATATAGCAATTGACGTCTCTTGTACAGGTGAGACATGAACATTTGGAGTTAACTGTGTTTTGTATTGAACAAGTCTGGGACAAACTATGGTTGTCGCGTGATAAGGTTTAAATTGAATAATAAAAAATCATTTACAGTTATTACTTATTACCTGTTACTCATTGCCTATTTAGCTTCACTAGCAAGGTCTTTTCTTTTTTTAAATCGATTTTAAAAAAGGATTACATTCTCAATATTGCTTGTATTATTTTTAAATTTTTACCAGCGATTTACCGGAAACTTGTAATTAAAAGAAAAAAAAACAATTTCTTATAATATAAAGTGTGTTGGTATGTATGTTTGTTTGTCCTTCTTTCACGGTGTAACGAAGTATCCTTATAATATAATTTTTGGTATGGAGATAGTTAAGATGATTATGAGAACTATAGGATACTTTCCACCGCGAAAAACATCTCATTTTTGTAGCAAGATCCATTATGATATATACAGCCAAATTAAAGGTAGTATTTAATAGAAAAACGTTGTCTAGCAACCAATGATAGAAAGGAACTGACAACATATTTATTGCTGTTCTTTTCTCAACCGCGTGCGAAGCGAATGCGAAATCTTGTAAAGTAATAAATAAATCTGGTTTAGTGGCAACCCTATGGCAGTAAGCGCGGCAATGTTCCAGAGCAAACACGGCATTGTGGCCGATTCTAACTATTCAAACATTTACTGAAACCTACCGCGCTATCGCACGTTCATCGCACTATTGGCTTGGGATTTATAGCCATTGAATCCTCTTTGCCAAACTGTTTTTATTCACTTCGACTATTTACAACATTCGTCAACTTTGTTGTCTATACTAATTCATAAATATTTTCAAGTTCAAATATCAAGTTCAAATAATACTACCATCAGGTCGGATAGTAGTCAAGCATATACTTACATTAAAAAAAAAACTTCCACTTATATACGTACTGGATGCACAACCCTTCTCTGCACGACCTGAAGGTTGTCTGTTAGAGAATAATATTTAGCATTAAGTCCGCCAATTGTACCACTATTATTTGGTCCAATAAAGGATAAATAAATTAAATTCAGTCAATTTGGTGATTTTGTTTATAAGTGGGAAGTAATATCCTGAACCACGATACCTGTTTAA